>STHB01004301.1:0-30663 GCA_018908115.1 Anopheles rivulorum | reverse complement strand
AAAAAATTAACAAAATTTTTTTTGCCAAAAAATTAATCATTTATTAAAAAATAATTTGATTTTTTAATTTTTTTTTTGTTCGCCCCCGGCGCCTTCCCCCGGTTCCCGGCCCCCCCATTGTTTGTCTTTTTGGCCCCCTTTTGCCAACCCCCCCCCCCCCTTCCTCCCCCCCCCCCCACCCCCCCCCCCCCCCCCCCCCCTCGAAACCCCTCGGTGAAGCGAGTCGCTGAGCTTGACAGTCAACGGTGCTAGTGCCGCAACCGAGCCTGCAGAAGCCGTTTCAGCGCTCATAGAGGGTTTTTTTCTTCTGTTGTTGCTTTCATTCGCAGATTGTGCCCCGGTTCCCGGTGCAATTGCTGCGAAAAGTATCCCCCCCCCCCCCCACTCAATCCCTCCCTCATCTTCCCGCCAAGTGGGTTGGCTTCTTTGCATGGTTGGTTTTCAATAAAACTCGAAATGACAGGTAAATTTATAAATAATTACATAGTTGTTACACGCGTGCATACAACACTTTTGAGCGGAGATTTCTTGCGATAGTTAGAGTTCCTGTTTTTTTTTTATTAATCCTTCTTCTTTTACTGCTTCGTGTCGTTTGCTCGCACGTTCAACTCTTCAGGTGCACATTTAGAGTTTGGAGTGTTTGTCGTGCAGCTTCCAGCTGGAAACGATCGAACGTGAAACGTGCCGGGGCTTACACAAGGTATGGCGAGTGAGCAAATGTACGTATAAAAAGGAAGAGCGCCCGATGCAGCGGTAACCTTCCCGGGGTTTGGGTCTCGGTAACATCGGACCCTTTTGGAAGGTGTTAAATGCAGGTCAGCCCTGGACCAGCCCCACATTTTGTAAGCGGCATGCTCTCTGACCAGCCGTCAGCTAGTTGACCGGCTACGGGGGAGGTCGCATGCATTCTTAAGGCCAAAGCAACGGATGTGTTGTTTTTTTCCTCTTTCTTTTTTCTCTCCGAAGTCATGTCAGAAATAGCT
Source organism: Anopheles rivulorum (assembly GCA_018908115.1). Lineage (NCBI taxonomy): Eukaryota > Metazoa > Arthropoda > Insecta > Diptera > Culicidae > Anopheles > Anopheles rivulorum. The sequence continues at coordinate 29,680 of STHB01004301.1, read as the reverse complement.
CATGGGAAGAATGCGTTACAAAGCTCACTAATGCGTGCATGAAGATAGCAATATGTGTATGAGAATTAACCTGTGTCTCTTCCTTAAATGATGGACTAAAATACTATTTCAATTTAATTGTTTTTATTGAAGATGTGATATGAACTCCTTGAGTTAATATTTTATTCGTAACTGTCACTTAAAGTATTTTGATTATTACAACTCTTCTTAAGCGAATTTTTTCCCGAGTCCTGGAGATAAACGTTAGTTCAGATTTTAAATATTTACTACAGCTTTTTATTTGATGAATGAAGTGAACATCTGTTGAGCATTAAAGAACTGTCGTTTCATCTAAAACCTTTGGACAAATCAGTCCACTCCTCCTTCAACACACCTGTTGGAGCATTGAAGAGTTATGAACAATATTCCAATTACAATTTTTGTTTCAAACGTTTCTTTTACATTCATAATTTGCATAATATCGATCAATTCGAAAGTAAATTACCTGTTTTTAAACATTTTTTAATCTTGTTAAATTCCTTAAACTATCATGGAATGTTTGCAAGGCCAGCCATAGAAGAATTAATCTTCTTTCCGAATTATCGCCTTCCAGATATTGGCATTCTCTCATATGCAAAATCCCACCGCATGTACTATGTTTTATCTCAGCAATACGACGATACGTTCGACAATGCGCTGCGCACGGATCGCTAGCATGCCCATTACAAGCAATTAAATTCCTCGAAATCAGCCACCGCATGCAAATTGCAAATCAACATTGTCGAGCCTTCCGCAACGGAACCTCTGGCCACCTCCATTTTCGCCACACAGACACGCTTTTTGAAATTGTCGACAATCTTGCAGACAACGCTACTGTACACAATCCCAACCGAACCAAGGCCGGTAGCAGCTACACTGGATGCTCAGGCTCGATCGTAACAGCATTAAACTATGCACCGGGAAGAGTACGCACACTGGTACCGAGCGGCAGCATGTAAATAGATCGCGCGGGAACCCTATCACGGTGACCATGTGTGCAGTCCGGTCATCGTCCAGATGCAGTGTACCCGTTCTCTCTCTCTCTCTCTCTCTCTCCGACGTAGCTAGCTGACAGTTCCCTGCTCGAAGCACAGGGCAACATGTTTACATGTGCGCGCGTCTCGTGTCGGAATCCATTTCGGTGGGGGTTAAGTTATTAGACTCAAAATCAGATAACAGTTTTCACTGGAGGTTCGATAGAGGCGAGCAGTATGCGTGGTAGGTTGGTAGAGCCGCCGAGGAAAAGATCTATCGGGCAGAGCGACGATAGTGCGGGAATGTTGGCGAGTGTGGCATGAGCAGATGCCAGCAGAAAGAGCGTAATAAAATCTTTAATAATTTGCATAATTTCGCCCGAGGGCACTAAATCAATAATGAACGTGTAAGTGCCAGACGGCTTTTCTAGCCTGACCCGTGCGGCAGGACAGGACGACCCGGCATACACTTGGGTATGCCCCCACGATTTGGTGAACCGGTGAACGTATTTCACTGCTTTTATCTTTTATAATTCCTCCCCACCCGAAGGGCACAACCGGTGGAATCTATAGCATTCAGCCGGGCGAAATAAACAAATGAAAAATGTTCACCGATGCAGATGGATAGCGAATGGGATAGATGGTGTTTGGCTGGCGAGTAAATTTGCAACAGACAACAATCGTTTGGCTCGGGGGCAATGTAGAACTCCAGCCACCAAACTGGCCAAGTGTTCGTTATGGTCAGCGTAAAGCGAATCTTACCATTACCGGTGTACAAATCTTCCGAATGCCTTTAGCACCTATTCAAGCAAACCATCGCCATTTGGTTGATGGGGCTGAGCGAAGGGAATTGGGTAGCGTGGTACGGAGGACAAGAATGATTGTATGGGGAACACATATAGCACAATATTAACATGCGTTACATACGATTGTGGTGCATATTTATGCTGCTAGAAACACCCATGGAAAGTATAAGGCACATGCTAGAATATGATAGAAAGGTTTGATTGTAAAAGATTTTGTAAAAGATTGATATACAGTGGACATATTTGAAAAACAACTGGCAAAAATACTTAAAGCTTAATTACTTAATATCTAAAGAATAAACTTGACCCCTTGATTTGTTATCTCTACCAAATGTCCACGATTACAATTTACTAATTCTTGTGCAAAGTTATCTCACTTCGTCGTGGTTGTTATTTAGGTGTGGTTATTTAGAAAAGACGAAACGTTGAATGAAGAATCACTTTCATATATTTAGAGTCTACCATTTTATCTATTATCTTTGATCAATACAGTCAAAGTTTTCTTTGTTAAGAATTAAGTCCTTTTATAAAAAAATGAGGATTTATGATCTAATTAAATCTTTACTCGAAAGAACAAAAAATGTCATCGAGTTTAAATATTAATAAATAAATTAAATACTTTTTGACAAAATTTTGACGTAACGTCAGTTGGTAAGGCATTATTGAGGTTTTCACAGCTCTCCCAAAAAAGTCCAGTCTAATCAACCACATACGTATATTTTCGTTACTATGTCTCCTCAAATATGCTATGTCATGGAAATATTCCACAAAAATTATATGTAACTAAATTATTAGAGCGTTAGTTAAATCCTTAAAATTATCTGTAATAAGAGCATAGAATTCATATTATGTTACACAATTACATGAATTAGATTTGTATATTTTTATTTATTAATAATTGAATATGAACATTAAATTTTATTTAATAAAAATTTAGTTCACCAATAAAATGGTTCTAGTTAAAATTAATGTAAAGAATACTTTTTTTAAAAGGGAAGATTTAGCTTCAAGATAAAAACTAATTCTGGCATTGAAATGGTCAATCATGTAAAAAATTAATTTAATCATTAAATAAAAATGCCAGCATCGCTAACATTCAATTACCGACGGCACTTGGCCGCGAAATTTACGAGTTGAGTGCACAGTGTTCAGCACTGTGAGCTGTTTTTTTATTCACTTACATTTTGCACACTGTACCACCTCAATAGCGCAAGGTATTTGCAAGTTATTCGAAGAATTTTTAGCCCCATCATCCAACGCATGGCGACAAACTAGTGCTCGCTTAATCGAATGTTTACTCCACCAGAGACAAGAAATTAAGCATAAGAACAAGAACAACAGCATTATGTTTGATCCTATCAGCGAGCAGCAGGAATCCATCCATTACTGCGTCCTGGAAAGGAGTGCAATTGTTTCCAGGACAACCGATGGACGCGATAGGTGTGATTAAGATAGTCAAACACTGATTGGTTCGCCAAAATCCAATGCTTGATGCTAAGGTTCCAATCTGATGCTTGTTTTTTATTTTGCTCTTAGTTGCAGAACGAAAAAGATACACCATGTAAAGGACAAACGATAGTGTCTTTGTGGAACGGATGAAAAAGACAAACGGAAGCGTTTCCCGACGACGCTTATTGAAGCTGCGGAAGTGATTTTTAGAGGTTTATTTTTAGGTCGTGATTTGTTGTTCGTGGTTGTTTTGCTTACATTTCTCCAATCCAATCCAATCAATCAAACTGTAGGTTTTCTTTTTTAGTTTTTACACACCTTCAGAGAAAGGAAGATTTTTTATTAAATCAGTGAGTGCTAAACAATTCCTTCTAATTCTTTTAAATGGAGTAGTTTTTCTCTCTCTCTTTCTCTGTTTATCGATCTACAACCTCGATGCTTACAAATTCGTGGAATAAGTTTGTTTTGTCTTTGAATAAAAGGAACTTTTCTTTTGGTACATGCTTAATGTAAGTATCTCAATGCTTTTGTTTTATTTTTGTTTCTAATTGGAGGTTATCACCCCTCGTTAAGTGTATTTTTCTGCCCACATTTTCTAGTAACCGTCAAATTTGAGTCATTCAATCGCAACAAGTCTTTTGTTTTGTGCTGTGGTACAAGAACGGTAACAACGGAATGAGCAAATACTATACGTTTGTCTGTTCCGTGAGATAAATTTGTTCTATAAAATATTGATCTACTTCATCCCCAAGTCCCCACTTTATGTGCTCTCGGCTATATTTATTGATTGAGTGTTGAGTATCATAAATCAACTCAATTCAATTAACTGCGACCCTGGAAAACCGTTTAATTCCAACGGTAATTAGTATCATCGATCATGCGCCCATTCCAGGCGGCCGATACATTCGCGTCTCCCAGCGTTTCCAAAATCATCACGAAACCGCTCCTTTGCAGTCGATTAAATCATTACTTTTTCTACATTTAATTCCGTTCGGTTGTGATTACTCCACTTCAGAAGGCACAACTGCAGCTGCCGCTACGAACTGCCCTCGGTCCGCAAAGTTTGATGTCCCGCCCGTACACACGGCACAAGCAATTGCACTCGCGAAGGAATATTTGAATGGTTTTCTTTTACGTTTTGGTGCAGGTCGCTCGTTACGCATTTGTTAGCTTAACGCTGACCCTGCCACCAAAGGCATCGAAGGCTGTGCAAAGTGAACGTTAATGTGTTCCCGCTGTCGGTGCTCCCGGTACGGCGAATGTATTCACCAGCAGTAGTGCGCGCTGGTCCCATGTGGCTAAGCAATTACTCAAAGCCCTAGCAAACCAATTGACTGCACGGTGTCCCGTGGTGTTGGTCTGTAGGTGCAGTTGCAGTTAAATCGATCGAAAGATTTGTGAAGTGCATTCTGTGATTCGGGAGCCGCACAAGAATAAGGGATGCTTCTACCGTACTGCTAGCAGTAGGTTTATTCATACAGTCACATTTTTGTTAATAGTATTATATTTGTGAAATTGGAGAAAAAAATGTTATTATCAGGAGGTATATCTTCATTTTAAATATGGTTTTTAAGCAATAGTTTAAATTTAAACTTGAAGCAATTTTGGAATTTAAAATAGAATAAAATTAAAAAAATCTCCTAATTTGAACCCTAATCTTCAATCCAAACCGAATAATTCGAACAATACATCACCGGAAATAGGCACTGGAATTATTTCTCTACCGTCCGCAATAGAACGACACCTTTCACCTAGACAGTAACAGTCTTGCCGATGTTTCAGGCAGGAACGAGACACTCAATACCCGATCGGAACCGTAATTTCCAGTTTCAACAACTAATCAGTGAATCAACCGCAACCCTTGGTACACGGGCGGCCTACAGCCGCCAGCACCATGCACCAGGCTGCAACCGATTTGTATGTTTGGACAGCGCACGCGTACCGCCGGTCTTTTAGCGTCGGTGAAATATTTTAATCAAAGATCTTGAAAGTCCGTTGGAAACTCCGTTGGACTACATCGAAGTGAAGGAAGCGAAAAAAAAAACAGCACACACAAAGAAGAAAACTAAAAACCCAAAGAACCCTCCGGCGATGGTTCGCATTTCGCACAAAACCGATCGCGGCTCAATAAATCACATTCAACGCATACCTCCACGCTCGCATCGCAACCGGTACCGGGGGAACCTATCCTGCCAGGTTTTGGATGCAACAGCGCCACGGCGAAATTCCAGTAGCACACCTCGACGGGCGGCCAGCATCAGGCTCGTCCACGGCCGCATCACATTAATTGGCCGCAATCGATGCCAAATTGCGAGCGAAACCGATGATCGTAAGATGCGAAATTCAACACTCCCCACTGGGCTTTCGGCCATACGGGCGAATGGGCACTGCTTAGGCACCGGGTATGTGTATAGCGCACCCAGAGCCATAAAGTTCACGCGGGTGCCATCAATACCGACGGAGCGGACAATGGAAAATTATTCTTCTCCGCAACCGGTCCCACTTACCTTTTTCCACACTGCGCGGACGGAAAGTGCCGTGAACCTTTCAGCGACTACTGGTTTGTGATAGAGCTGTTGCCCACGCACGCAACATTTCCCAAAATGCGCTGTGACGCTGTAAAATGCATCCACCACGAGTGATCCATATTCGAGCGATCGGTAGATGTTTTGTGCTTTATCGGGCGCTGTTTTTGGGACGGGAACATTTCCTGCTTCACAAATGCCGTCCACAACCGAACATGGCAAAACGTTTTTTTCTTTTGTGAGTTTTGTTGTCATTTTTGCTCCGATGAACCATCCGCATCTGCGGAGAATCTCCGGTGCTCGAAATGGAGGATCATTTTTGCATAAATCTTCAACCTGTCAACGGCGTTTGATGTTTGACAGAAATGCAAACAATCCCTGCAAGGAAACAACGCCATGTGGTCTCCCACCGTTACGATCTTTGGTTGGCGCTCGCATAAAAGGAACCGCTCATGGAAAAAAAGGTGATGCCGAACCTGATGCCGGCACGGTACAGTCAGCCAGCCATGTAACCAAATGGCATGTAAAGCGTGCCGTGTTGCCAGCACAAATCAAACCGACGGCGGTATCTCCCCAATTCCGTTCCGTCCCCATGTTTGGCATGCTGGCGGGAGGTGGATGAGGATGCACCGATGCACACACGTGCCCTTCGCGTATGGGAATTATGCGTATGGGCACGCTTTTTTGGAACGCTAATCGATAAATGTGTGCCCTTTCGGGTTGCCTTTCGGCATGGTGGCGTTGGTGGGACATTAATTCGTCCCAATTAAAATGTTATCGAACCCATAAATAGATATTCGGACATTGGGTTTTCGAAGCGTTCCGGTCGGCACGGCGGCCGAGATGAAAGCGCCCGCTGCCCGATGAGCGTTCCCCACGCACAAAATCTTCAATGCGCACCGGAGGACATCTGGGCTTTGTTCGTACAGCAGCGCTTGATTCGGTTTTCGAATTATTATGCTCTGTGGTGAACCGAACCACCTAACGCCGTGGAGTTCACATTCATTTCCACTGACAGGAAGATTAAAAAAAAGCGTCCCGGCTAGCACGCCCCAAAGAACACCTGGACGAGATTATTGTGCTAATGTTTTGCGCACAGTATGATATGATTCCGTTTCACCGCATGGAAAACAGCATCCGATCGGGGGGGAGCAGTACAATTGCCGACCAACAATGCACCTCGGAACTTGGGAATAGCGTATTAACATATGCTCATTAGGTGGGTAATGAGTGATCATTTTCTGCTCCGCTTATCCACGCACGAGCACGGGCGCCTTTGCCCGTACCGTTCGTACAACACTCTCGTGTTCGGCTTTGGAGAAGATGCAACAAAGTGCAATAAAATGCTCATAATATTCATAAGTCTGTTTTGAGATTCTTTCCACAGCAACGCGGGTACAGACAGAACGGTCGTGTCTCCTTCGCTCCATGCTTCATTACCGTTGGCTTTATCTTTAAATAATAATCTCATTAACAAGATATTAAACGAGAAATTATAAGCAAACGATATCCATGCATGCATGTTTTCCTTTGCTTCGCTCTCGCGAGCAGCGTGTGTAATAACCCTATCTGGCTTTTTATTCATTCTTTTTCTTAATATTTCTTGTTTACTTTCCTTATTTTTTTTTTGCTAATTTTTCAACATTCTTATTATGTTACTTTGTACGTTAAACAATATGAACTGTAAAACAGTATAAATTTTAAACATTGTTATTTATTATTAGATTGAATAAAAACTAATATTTTGCTGATCTGTTAAAACTTGCGTTGACAAATAAATTTAAATGTAGCACACAATAAATATAAATATACGGCCTGGCCTTTCTACAGAGACCAGAGTTAAAATAAAAAAGTTACAGTACGACCATTCCGCATTCCTTTAAATATGCTCTTATAATAAGCTTAAGAGGTAGAAATCATAACAAAGAACAAATGATATAAACTGATAAGATCAAACGATATCCGAAAGAAAGCAAGCTAGTGTAAACATTGAATGCACAGCGAGACAATTCACATAATCATGCACCTTGTTAAGAAGTGTCCACATAAAACCATAGTCGAATGACAAGTGAACCATAAATATTAATTTTCTCACTCACTTTCACCCGACTCAGTTGGCACGCTCTGTCCAGCACTTGGTCCGCAGTCACTTGACAACATCATCCCTCTACCGTGAAAGTGAGAACAGTAGCAGCACAGAGTAAAAAAGTAAAGAGTAAACGATTGCAAGCGAACCGGATCACTCGAGTGCATCGGGACGGCCAATACGCCTGACTAGCAGTGGCTCGTGCCGGGACGAGCGCAAAACATGTCGGTTCCCTCCGATCGGCCGAACCGGAAACGCTGGAAGCGGAAAACGGAAGGATTGAGTTAAAAACAATCGTCGGGGGTTCCGCACGCGCTCTGTCCATTGTTTTTCTGCGCCTTCGGTTCATCGTTTGGTCGTGTTCTTTTTTCTTGTGTGTTTGGGTGTACGTATGCAGCACAAGAGTCGCCGTTGCTTGTGATTTCAATGTGAATGATGAGCTGCCCAACGTATGTGTATGTTGGTGGTAGTCTTTTTTGTTTTAGTTTGTTCCTTTTCCTTTGCCCCTTCAACGAGACACGCGCAACGCTTAATCCAAATCGGATGTGTACATATGTGCCTTAATCGACATCAATTGAGATTTATAGCATTTATGATCTTTGCCCATAAATTTTGGCCCCATCAACTCGAGCGCTTTGGAATCCATGGTGACGTTGCGAGAAAGTTTAAGAGGAAGAGTTCGGATGATACAGAATGATGGAAGAAACAGATAAGTGCAAAAGAGAATGAAAGAGAAGCGAATCCATAGGTAGAGAGATTTGAAAGATTATTTTGCAACATCAAATTATCTAAGACATTTTGTTATGGTTTTAAATATACGATTAAAGTAATGTAAAAATAATTGTAAACATAACTTATTTCTGTATTGTGAATCACTTCCGTACTAAAAAAGTTGTTTTAGTAACCATTTAACTTTAAAAATGAAGGAGAAAAAATATCAAATTCAATATTATTAACAAATGTTAAAACTAACACAAAACTAAATATATCGAAGAAGATCGATTTATAATGCCAATAGATACGAATTTATCATTATTCAACAAAGTAAAGGCTACAAAAGGTATTTGAAAAGAAATCAACGGTATAAGAACGCCATGAATAAAAATAAAACTGTCACTTCTAGTGACATATTCTATCAAATTTGCCTACGTAGTAAATTATTGTAAATCTTATGCGTTCTTTAAGGGCAGAAAAGCAATCTTTAATTATTTTGAACTTTGAAGAGAATCAATGGATATTAATGAAACTTCATATAAAGAGACTTTTAAGACATCATGGTGTCACATTGTCCTCAGAATTAATTTAAAGCTATTTTGATACAATAAATATAGTGTCTCACGCATTCAGGTTTACCTAGCACTGCCACAAAGTTCAAGCATCAATGTCGTAATTTCCAATAAACGATATTACTATTTGTCCCTCGCTGTACCGTACCTGTAGAACATCTCGCTCGCTCGATCAGAAACTATTTTACAGTTTGAAACAATTTTTCGATTGCCGCATCGTAAAGCTGATTATTCATATAGCCCCGTCTACTGTTGGCATCGGCTTTGGCAGGCCAGCGGTAAAGCTCTTAAATGCCTCACTAGTGTGTAATGGGCAACACAAGAAGCGTATTTATGGACGCTTTGCCTAGGAGCTATTCACAAACAGCTACTGCACACAGCAAACCATCAAGGCCCGATTCAGCTCAAAATACAGCCCTCCATTCGGTACAATCAGCCCTTCTCAGGTTATTCGGTCCAAGGAAGAAAAAAAAAGAACGGTTGAACCAGTGTGGATTGCTTTTATTTTCATGCCAGTCTTTGAGCGGTACCGCGTTTTATTACACTTTCGCGGAATCTTCAACCTACTTCGCTTTGGCGGGCAGTTTGGGCTTCTCCAAAACTCTCCACTCCTAGCGACGATCAACCATATGAGGACAGTCTTTAATGTGCGCGAGCGCTAGGCTCACACGTTTCGACAGTCTATTAAACGCAAAATGGGGAATCTTAAGACGAAGAAACTCTTTCTTCATCCGACCCGGTGCTGAGGGAAGGGTGACGACGGAGTGTTAAATAGCGAATAACTTTGATTTCATGATGGATGAGATGAGGCCGAGTGAAGTGATGAGATGGTCATCATCCGTAGATGCTCCGTAGAAGTAGATAGGAGGTTGACGGGAAAGGAGAGGAGTGCCTCGCGTACCTTCCCAAGAGAATGTGTTAAGTCTTCCAAGTGCGAGAAGTTTTGTTTCGACGAGAGGTTTTTTTTCACGCCAAGATGGTGTATTTAGTGTGGCGATCGTAAAGCAATGCCATTATCCATGTAATGGATTACCTTAAGGAATTTCTGGAACACGGACTGGTTTTAGGTTAGATGCAGTCAGAATGAAGAAAGTTTCATGGTAGTTACTTTCCGAAATATATACCGCGAATATTCATACGGAATCAGAACTCATCTAATGAGCCAACTAATCGCCACCTCCAAAGATTTGCCTTGGTGTCTACGATCAGTACAAGAGCTCCGGGTAATGTAGTGGCGTGCACCAAGTACTGAGATACGCCGTGTGACGGCGTATTGCATTTCATAACCTGGCCTTGTTTTACACTGACCATTTGCCACCGTGCATTAGTCGCAACCCGGAGCCGATCAGGGGAATGATTAATTTGTGGCTTAAAAGCTTTCTCCACGCTCATTCCGGCTCCCTCCCGGTGCGATCGGCTTCCAACCGGTGTCCAACGTCCGCCTCTGTCACGTTCAGCGCCGGTAACCGTTCAGCTTCGAATTTACCACTACGCTAGCGCCCTGGTGACACTTTACAAATTCGTTGACTTTCCGTGGACTCCACCAAAGGCTGTTGCCACTGCTGGTGGTGGAGCTGCTGCTGCTAATGCTGCTAGTAGAATATATCTGATCCTCAGCAATACGTGGTAGCGGCAGCTCAGTGTGGGCCACCGGCGCCAGACTTTCCAGATGGACGTACGCTGGCCCCGGGACACTTTGACACCTGTCGTGCGGTCGCGCGACACCTGACTCTTGCAGTGCAGTCAATTGGGAACGGGTTCCTCGACCGATGCTAAGAGCGCGCGAGATGGCGCCAATGTGATTATTATTTTCTTTTTTTAATTCGATCCACTGTTTTATGCAGCTTTGCGAAAGGTTTGTTCAGTTTTGTTACGTATTTTATTATGATGAACTCTAGTGATGTTAATGCTCTTTTACAGATGATATTTTTTTTATTCAGAAAGAACGGCCAGGCCGTATTGCTAAAGATGATATTATCTTTTCAAAATAAACAGCAATAAACCCGAAATAGTTGATAATTAAAAATTTTATCTACTTTTAGTTTTAAGTGAAGATAAGATATATTAGCTAAATTAGACTAATCTTACCAATAGGGAAAATTAATACCCGAATTCATAAAGTCGAAATATTTCAAAGCTACAAGTGAAGCAATTAAAAATCGTTACTCAATGCAAATTTACAGTTCCCAATAAACCAATATTTCTACCATTAAATTAGCAGGAATGCCATTTTAAACCTGGAAATATGCGCATATTTTCCACGTGCGGATTAAGCGTACATAATTAGTGAAACTATTTTTTGTGACCAAGGCATATTCAATAAAAGATAAAGCTGTATTGTAACTGACCGCTCGGAATAATCGTTCCAACCTTAGGATGATCTAATTTCTTCACAAAAAAAAAAACAAACAAACCCATATTTGTTCCAGTTTCAAATGCCGCCTAACAATTTTCCCTTTGCAGCACTATCGTAAAGAGACAAACACATGTTTATCAGCCGAACCCCTAATTGGCCCCGTCTTTGGCTGCCAACGTAAACGCACTTGCATTAGCACTCATTACCGTGTCAATTAACGCACCATGCACCATGGCGCAACCGTCTGTACGCTGCCCATTGCCCATTTTCTCTTTCCATGCGCTACGATAGTGTGCCAGTGTGCATTGTGTGCGAGAACATGCGGAAAAATGAATGCACTCCTGCAGCGACGCAACTGACTTAATCTAGCTGGACACCGAAGCCTTTGATAGAAACACTGTCAGGACGCAGCGGGTAAATAATGTCCCATTGTGTGCCCGTGCGCTCCAGTTTAAGGATGGAATGGGTTTTGTCTTTACCAAAAGAGGGAAGATAATTTAGCCATGCGATAAGGGTGTAACGGGCAAACCGGCACACGGAACGTCCGACTTCTTCGTGGAGCTCGTTTTTGCACAACACAATAAGACACCACCTTGCTGGCGGCACCGTTTGGCCGGAATTGTGCGAAACTATCCAAGCTATCCTCTCAGCTTGTGGGTCGTATATTTGTGTCCCAATCACACACCGATTGGAGCAAAAGCAACTGTTTGGAAACAAAATGCTTCACTATCCTGGTGCCGGGAGTGCTCTAGAATGCAGCGATCGGTTGCGCCTTGAAGAACGGCCAAATCGTTTGGATGCAAAACAGTACTCGGCATCACAGCAGAGCACTGTGGCTCTGGTGGCAGGCCCGGTACCCATACTACAAACACCTGTAGGAAAAGGAAGGAAATCACCCCGCAAAACCGTAAGACATGGGGAACTAACTTCCAAGACATACAAAGTCTAGTCTCCCTGTAACTGAGTTGATAGCAGCGATTGCATCCATTGCATACCATCGGTACCGGATGGTATCGGTACCATCGGCTGCAATTTAAAATTGTCTGCGCTCTATTAAGGTACCACTCCCCATGTGCACTCGCCTCGCCGCCCAATGCTCCTAATGGTCACTATGGTCACTTGAAAGAAAATCCCGCAAATGCAAAGCGATGAAGCCGCCGCGATACGCGCCAACCCATTCAGGCCGGTGCGGATCAGCGGATCTCTGTTGGGCGGCATCCGTGAAGTGTTTTCCCGCCGGGTGACCGACCCACCGACACGCGCGGTCGGGTTGAAGTTTATTTAAGGTAATAGCGCTATTTAATTTAATTCCATACTTCCACCGCTGCGGTGCGGTTTGCGACCAGCGATTGGTGCAGCAGAAACTGGATTCAGGAACGATCATACGGTTCGTCGGTTTGTCTTAATCCGCGTTTTGCATTGTTCAAATAATACTTTGTTTTACTATGATTAGTTAAGTTTAAAAATTTCTTTGCAAATTTTAATAATTTCTGTGTTAAAGTATTTTTGAAGAAGGTAAAATGAGAAATACATTCTACAAAATTGTGAATTTTGACTACATATTTGCGTGGTCGTATTAGAAGTGCTGCTATTTAAACAATTTTATAGGATTTGATTTATTTTGCTTTTGCTTTTAATTTTTTACTTTTTAATATATCTTCTATAAATATCGTTTACTAAAATGTTTATTAAAAAAAAGCAAATACATAAACAATGCTTTGAACTATAAAACATATCAGCGGTGAAATATGAAATCCAGCTTCCCAGAAAGAAAAATAAAAAAAACAAAACAGAAAGAAAAATAAAAAAAAACAGACGGTACAACATAAGACCGATTAAAAAAAACTTTTCTCTCATACGTGCATGTTTCCTTTCCTTTCAAAGCTTTATCAAAGGTTTGCAGTACATCGTTTCCTTACATGCTGTCATTTTGTTTCAACGCATCCACCAGTTCGACCATGGTTGCGTTGCAACGCTGATGACACTCTCTCTCCAGCCGCGATACAACGCCGATACACTTCCTGTTCCACTGGTGCACCGGTGCTTTAATTCAATTTTCCCAACCGTTAATCGGTTTTTGGTTTGTTCAGGCACATCGCCTTGTTCGCTTGCTACGAACACACCAAGCCAAGTCGCCTTTCCCCGATATTGTGGCAACCCGGTTATGTTCTTAACTTACCACTTTTGTTCTTTTGTTCTTATTCTGCCCTGGTGCATTACACTTGGGAAACAATTATTGTTATTATGAATTATAAATTTTGAAAAGCATAAAACGCACGCTTACACCACCGTTGTCCGTTGCGTTCCGTTTCGTACCCGCTAAGTGTTTCGAGCCCATCCGGTACGGCACGCTGTCGAGCCGGGAGAGAGAAAGGTACCCATAATATGGTAAACATAGCGTGCAATCAGTCAATCAGAAGATTTATCTACCATTTTACCGCTTTCCATGTTGCTGCCGGAGCTGTTTGTTTGCCGATTCTGTGGCGTTTCTGCGAACGAAGCGTTCTTAAGCGTGTTTGCTTTTAGATCCGCGATTTTGCACACGCGGGCAGATGATCTCTGAGAGGATGACTTTCTTGTTGTTGCTGTTGCTGTTGGGTTGTACTCCCATTCAGTGTTAGCAGACGAGCTGGGAGCTTGCATTGACAGGGGCACGTGCAAAGACTCGCTGCGATCAGACGATGCTACATCTCCGTGCGGTTCATCGCTTGATCGTGCAGTTTAGTCTGTTGCACGATGCAGAGTATAACGATAGTTTAAGGTAAAGCACGTATAGGTTGACTTTAATTTTGTTTTTTATTTTCTTATTAGTTTAAGTCGACCTACCTACCAATATCCGTTTTAGAATAAAATGAAAATAAAATGTGTTTATATTTCTTTATATTATTTTCACTAAAATATGTTTAATGGTACGGTGCGCAATGTGAAATAGTCTATATCCACGGCAAAGTATCATTAGCGACAAAAGCCGTATTGTGCAGCTCAAATTACTGATTGCAGTGTTCCAAATCCTTTGCAATTTATCACCACTCTTTCGTGCGCAGTGAAGCTTTACAATCAACCAAAAATTGGATTTTCACCAAACAAAACTCACCTTAAGCAGTGAAATTTCCTTTGTGCACACTGGCACCGGTCCCAAAATCATGTGCCCATGTCCATGTCATCTGCCCATTGTTACCAGAGTACCGAAGAGCACCCCGTTTGCGTCAGCGGGAGACACAATGTCCCTGTGCTCAACAATTGGTGCGCATCTTCTGGAGCACCGAACAGTGTGTAGCTTCACCTACACGCTGCATATTAGTTCTCCTCGGGCGCACCGAGCCGGCTGCGCGTGCTAGCGACCTGGTAAGGTAGGGCCAGGTCAGAGCAGCTACAAATTAATCACATAACAAATTAGCTTAGCGTACCACCCTGTACCATTTACTTCGAATGTCTTCCGAACAACGCTGCGTACCGGTGCTGGTGTACTGTCAGCACGGCGTGTATGTTGTTTTTCTTTTCACGAAGATAGCTCTGGTTTCTCTCCAGGTGATGTCGCGCTCGTGCCATCGCTGCAAGGATGCTGCGTGTGTGTGCATTACTTTGCTCCGCGGAAATAATGCGCATTGTATTCTAATTTCCTTCGTGACAGTTGATTGATGATGAAAGTCTCCCCGTTCGTGGTTTTTTTTCGCTCTCTCTCTTCTCAATGTACCATACAAAACAATCACAACCACGGGGCAGAAGCCCTTTTTCTTCGCGTTCGAGCCCTCGAAGAAGTCGGATGGAGTTTGCAAGCGAGTGACGGTTAAACCGGTACTCCAAATGTGCTCCAATCTCAATTTGTTGTCCCGCTCAAGCCCTCCGACTCGTGCCGTTGCCCTTTGGCAGTGGCACGGCACTGCACTCAACACAGTACTGGCCTCATCGGCACCGAACGTAGCACGTGCCACAGTGTCGCGTGTTGTCGCAGTGTTGTCGAGTGTGTGTTGGGAGGGATTTCGGATGACGGATTGACTACGCCGGTCCGGAGCGAAGGGCCACTTGTTGGAACCTGTCTTATTATTTATTTTTATTTTCCCGTATGTTTCGCTTGACTTGATGCTTCCTCCGCGCATAAGGGGAAGGTTTGTTTTTGGGATAGGTTTGCCATTTATCATGTACCAAACACGTATCGGGGATCAGGGACAGAAACCAGCTCGCCGTGCTCCCAATCCAGGGAAGTCGCCCAATTATCTGATTTGAGACGTTTCGTAATTTTTAGACGGCATTTACCCATATGATTTGCTGTCGCCATTGGTGAGTTACAGCAACAGCCAAATAACAAAGCAAAAAAAAAAACACGAACTCCAAATGAACGATCACTCAACGATCAATGTTGGAGGGAAATAAAAACTAAAAGCGGTTCTCTCGGTTTCCAAAACTCCATTCTAAGACCCGTTTGACCCTTACCGGATGAGTCGCCGATCCAGTTAGCTTCACGCTACTTCCGACCGCTCTATCCAACGAGACTAGAGCGCACAAGAAACAGAAATTGTAGTTGGTGACGAAAATAAATCCATGCACGGTTCAACCTGTGCCGGTGACTCTAGTGACTCTTTCCTCTTCGTTCACATGCATAAATCCGGACAGCTCACGTCACGATGCCGGTGCAGCAGTAAATTAATGAAAAATTACCCACCCGTATGATTTATCGGTATGTTTTGGCTTGTTTTGGGATATTGAGCAATTTATTTGTTTATCCGCCTTTGCGGTGTCGCTGCTGGCGCCGGTATCGCAAGCGTGTTTAAAGCAGAAGAAAACAACACAGAAATATGTTTTAATTTAAATTACATAGTAAAGAAAAGCGAAAATATGAATGCCAATTTAATAATAGTTATTGAAATCTAATCAATGACACTATTGGGAATAAATATTAGGATTGTTTCAAGAAATATTTCTCGGACGACAATAGAGAGATTGCCCTAGATTAGTTTTTTGACGTATCATCTAGAGCAGTTATGGATTCATTAGGCTTAGGAAAATGAACTTTTAATGAACTAAAAAGGAGAAATGAATACACAGTAGCAAATTGAACTTCTAATGCTTGACACGGCTTTCTCGTCATCGTAGAACTCTACATATTTCAAAACCAGCAATACTACGCGAAATTTCGCACGGACACTATACGTATAATATTTTCAATTTTCAATATTATCTTATCTTATTTATTTGTAAATTTATGTTAAAATCTTAGTTTTAACCAAAGAAAAGAAAAGTTAGATCTAACCGAAAAGAAAATTTAAGTTTTTTAACCGTGTACCAATTAGAGATGAAATTACCTGATATAAAAATCGCTGTCACTATCGGAAACTCGTTACATTACAGTAGCGTATAATTACACAAACGCTGGGTGGCCATTCAATTCGTGTTCGCCTATCGGGGTTTTATTGCGTGCAAAGCTTTTCCGATTATTAAACGCTAATGTGTTACACAAAACTGCCCCTCGGCAGATGTTGGGCGATTAAACGTTCTAAGCCCGATTGCCCGATTGGCTGACCGGTTTGGTAGTGACGCGTTTAGTGACTTCCATACTTTGTTCCCCATCCTGTTTGCATTATGTTTATGTTGCTGAGCTGGTACTGCCTTGAGCATATTTTACAAGTACGCGATAGTATCGAATTTATTTCGTGTTTCTGTTTTGTGAATATCGTTGAAATTGGAATTTTGTTAGCTTGATTTGTAATATACAATTACTTGTAATATTTTTAAGGTAACACAAAATGTTTCAAGAGGATGGATTAATTTATAAACTGGATAAAAAAATACTGCAAAACAAAATATTTGTTGAATAAATATAACCATAATTAATAATATTTTGCTTCAAATGCCTTGAAAGGGTCAAAGAACTTTCTTTAAGCAATAAAGTGTTTAATTATCTAGTTTACATATTACACAACCACAAACACTACTACAGCATTTATCTAGCTGCTAATAAAGTTGCGAAATGATAAACATTAATCTGATCGCAGATATTCTTATTTAAACGATTTTATTATTATACAACCGGATGCACCGGGGAGACGTATGGTCGTCATTCGTATAAAATAGATCATAAATTTGCAGCCATGATGATCGTAAAAGCATCGGTAACGTTCAGAAGGTTGCAAAATTTATGCTAATCTATCCGTCCTTGATGGTAATCGAAGTCTGAAGCCATCAGTTGCCGGTTGTAGCGAGAAAGAAGACAGCTAATATTTTATGAGCGATATTAAATGGTAGATCTTACGATATCCTTCACTAGGTTGATCAATATTCGATATTCCTCACCAATATACTAGTCAATGCCTGAAGCGTGATCTGAATGGAATAAGAAAAAAATCGTTGAATTAAATAGAAATAGTTAAAAAACGTTTATCTATTTAAGTTAGTATTAAGCACTGTTAAAATAATATTAAATTAATTATAAAATGGTATTAACAAATTTTCCTAACACATGTAACGTAAACAATGATAATAGATAGAGGCACTTCAAGGATAAGTGTACTCGTCTTAATCCTCAAACAAGTACCACAGTAATCTGCTGTTGTCTTGGGTGTCTAAGTAATCGTTACTCGCTGGACAAAAGCACACAAAACCGCCCTATGTATGTATAAACACTGGCCACATTCCCACCACCACCGTCATCAGTAAGCTCGGCAAGCTTTAAGTAATATTTATTCTGCACGGAAGGCTAATGAAGTGTTTAACACCGCACAGCATCTCGGCGGTACATTATCGTTTATTGCTTCTGTGATTCACCAATTTGCCGTTGGGGCAATCGCCAAAGTTCGCGCACACACCTTAATCCGTCCAGTTGCGCGACTGGTGCACCCGGTCGTTTAGGGTGGACGAAATAATAATCACCCATCGCGGTTGTGGAACCGTTCCCGGGCACTACCGTAAAAGGTAATTTCGTGTGGCTGCCGCAGCTTCTTGACACCTGGCGATGATCATCGATTACTCGACCGTGCGTTCCGCCGTTCGGTTCGGGCCAGGTCCAGGTCCACGGTGTTCGCGTGGCAGTTAATAAGCTATCGCTCCCTGCATTAACCCGTATAATTTGCCTTTCGACGCCCGCCCTAAATGCTTGTGGGTCTGTACTGTACTGTGCGCTTTTGCCTGCTGGAATGCCACCCATCGGTACCACTCCACCCAGATCCGTCTGCCGGTTCCGCCCTTTTGGGCAAAGGCTAGGTGAAGGCCATTCACTGTGTCTAACCGCGTTCGGCAAAATGTTGTTTGATGAACACAACCGATTTCTCAGCATGTCCGTACCTCGCTCATAACGGCTGACGGACGCACTGACGGACAACTGGATTCTGGGATCCAGGGGGATTACTGCTATTCATTAGCGATCGCTCGCACCGCAGTCCATTCGGACGGTTCCGATCGAACGGCAAAGCGTAGGTAAAAATAATGATAAATTGATATTTAATCACGAATAATTGATGGCTACACGTTTCAGCAGACCTATCATATGTGGTCCGATCGTTATGAGCCCTCGGGTAACTTTGACAGCGCACGGGACGCTACAGCACGGTTTACACTCCCGAGGCCAACGATTGAAGCAGTAGATTTCTAGGAAAACGAAGACATCTCGCAGGGTATTACTCGCAACAAGGCACCAGAGCTAGAGCAAAGCATCGATTGGCGTCACTCGATCGTTTCCTTTGGCCGACACGGTACACGCTAAGATGGCGCGTCTGTGCGTCTTATCGATCCCATCACCAATGTGTCATAAATGCGTCGAGCTGCCGGAGGCACATTTGTTACGTTGTGTTTAGACACGCGTTATCGGCACATTTGCAATTGATCCAGTCAACGTTAATTGGCGGTTCGATGAGCGTGTTCCTTCCAGTCTTGTTTGTTTATCACCAAACAAAATACTTACCACCATCTAAAAAGCACTCTACAGCAGAAGAACTGTGTGTTTCCATTATGTTTTCTTTCTTAAGCTGTTTGTTGTATGAATTTATTTTTAGAGCGACTTTTTGCGTTCATTACACAGCAACATGTCTAATCTTTTAATAACCAATAAGATATTATCGCCAAGCTACTCTATTATACTCTAAAAACCTAATAGTCAACAAAATGGAGCTCCAAGTTTTAAAACTAGCACACCACTTTAGTAATGACCAGCCAAATGGGCATGAAATCTTGAACGTTCTTTTATATGCAAAGGGGGAAAAAAGTCATTCCGTTGTCGTACGTGTTAGATAAGAGAGCTGTTTCGAGCGTCAGCAAGATACGACTTAAAGGTACGAGACGAAAACCTTCCTCGCCGCAAGATCACACATTCCGAAGCGCGGTTGGAATTTGGGGCGACACTGGATGAATCCATGGCTCGTGTGTTTGATTCTCCCTCCGGCAAGAAGGTTGTGAATGTGTTTTACAGCTCCAATGTGGCAAACGCGAACGTACGGCAAAGTTTTGCCTAAATGAAGATGAATTTCGACCATTTATCAGAATTGACTGGCATTCTCTATCGCGCACCGTGAACGATTGGGGCGAGATAGTGAAGCGACGTTGTTATATTAGTTCAGCATTTAAGGTGATGATTGGCGGCATATGGTGATGCGTTATTTCTCATGTACATAAATCGATTAACTGAAGATGTGAAGTTTTGCAATTAAGAAAAGAAAAAAAAAACCCTTTAAAGAAACGATACGTGTGATAGCTTTAGCTGGGCGTGCACGAATTTCGCCGATCGCATGACCCTGTAATTGTATTCCAATGTCGCTTGTCTATTTTGCACTATTTCGATGGCGTGACCGGTACGAAAACAGTGGACACTAGCAGGTTTTTCGCATTAGCAATTTTCCCGCGTGACGGTTGGGTAGTGTAAACATGGAATCGTTCCAGAGCCGCGATCGAACGGTGGTTCGTTTTTAAGAACTCGATCACGTCACCCCGGACCCCGTATTGATGCCGACTTGTAATTTGTTATTAGTTAATTGATAGCCTTTTGGTTTGCCTATCGCACGGACCGGACCAAACGCAGACATGTACTATTTGTCATGTGGTGCCACACGTCAGCGCGGACCACGTTAACCATTCCTGCGCCATGCCATGCGCCAGGTGTTTGGTGCGCCCGTTCGGGAATTGGTCCGACCGCCGAAGTGGCTGGGAATTGGCCAACTACAGCAACAAACAAGTATCTTGCATTGACGTTTCGTGTGGGTGATACATTAGGATCTCGTGTGATGCTGTGCAACGTCTCGGCAAAGTTCCCAACAAAACTCGTACTGGTATGCCACTTGCTAGATTTAAGGTCTTTATGTCAAAAAAATTGATAAAATTTATAATTTGCTGGAAAAAAAAGACGCAAATTTCATAATCAAACAATAAGCGCTTTAAGACCTCATCATACACCGAAATGAACGGTAAGCAACATACGGCATTGAGGTAGATTATTTAAGATTACATGCTTTTCAATATACCTTCCATCCATCCATTCCGGCATTGTGATTAACGCTTCGTCCGCCCTCGAAACTTCTCTCCCATGATTAATGTTGCCCGAAACGATCACTTGCTGCTCGGTGTGACGAAGGGTGACGATGAGACGGTTTTAAAGCAACCCCTTACAAAACGCAATCTGGTCG
Source organism: Anopheles rivulorum (assembly GCA_018908115.1). Classification (NCBI taxonomy): domain Eukaryota; kingdom Metazoa; phylum Arthropoda; class Insecta; order Diptera; family Culicidae; genus Anopheles; species Anopheles rivulorum. The sequence goes on along the minus strand of STHB01004301.1, from coordinate 8,578 downwards.
CTAACAATCGTTCGCAGCACGTACGCCAAACGCAACGAGATGTCGTTTGTCATCACACGCAATTTATACCGTCAGCTCCGGTGTTCCGGTGCACGATCGAGTGGCCGGCGCACAGAAGACTAAGAAAACAAAAACACCGGTGGCATGAAATCCCTTTCAGGATGCTGTCGCGCTCGTCCTATCGTCACGTATTGCGATTCGTCGCACACCGACACCGCGGGCTCGCAGGCACGTTCACGGATCAAGCGACCAGGATCGTTGCTGCCGTCCGCGCCACGTTTTATCCTGCGTCTGGTTTAAGTGATGGTAAGCGCAAAATCTTTACCACAGTTCGTTAGCAGCTCATCGCAAGTCCAGAAGTCTGTCGATTGAATTCGGAGCGTACCATTCGCGTACGAATTCAACGGCCCATCGGTTCCGCTTGCCGTTGGGTGGGAAATGGTGACACTTTTACACGACCTGTCAGATTCGTTACCAGCTTGGTTGGATGGGGAAAGATATTAGTCTCGCTGCTGTTGCTGCTGCTTCTGCTGCTGCTGCTGCTGCTGCTACAGCTCAAAGAGTTTTGTCAGCGGTTGTACGGTACGCCCAGCGATTATGTCCTTTGCAGCCCGGATGTAGTGCGTAAATTGCGAGGAAAATAACGATCAAGAAGTGCAACACGTTTTCTGTTTGTTGTGTCGCAGACCGAAAACATGAACCTTAAGAATGATTCGAAGAAGAACAGCCTTGTTGCTGCTGATGAATCATCGCTTTTGTTCGTGAACAAATAATGAAGCATTGTATGTGATAGCGTCTGCAAAACCAGAATCCTATAAAACTGACTGGAAATGTATGAATAATTGTAAAATATGTGTAAGAAATCTCACTAAAAGCGTGTTTGCATAACATAGTTTCTTCTATCAAAACATATTGCTCGTATTGTCAGAAATAAAAGTCTTAAATATTGAATTAAAACATTCATTTTAAGTAACTTTCCTTCCCTAACTAAAAAAAACAACCTTCTTTTAACAAACAATTTTTCGTACACGCATTTTTAATCGCCTTTAACTCTTACTCATGCATCTGAAAAAATCTTCAATTTTACGCTTCCTTATGATACCCGAAGTCATTCGAAGAGTCCGACCTCTCTGATCCAGCAAGGAACAATTTCAATGACTTTATTAGTGCTAAGGCGCCACAAACCGATTACGAAGCCGCCTGTTTAAGCCTGTCGCGCTAGCAGTAGCGCTTCACTTAATGTGATTTTGCATCGGAATGTGTTTGGACCATGGTTTCGATGGCTTCTCCGTCCCTGCTCCAAAAACAGAAAAAAGTATGCCCGTTTTCCGTTGCACACCATACAAAGATGCTTCCCGATTGACCGAGAACTAATTTGAGCACGATTAGTTTCGATCGCTTTGAGCTGGCTGGAGCGGTGCGTGTTTTTAGGCAAGGAAAGCCGAAAAGCAAAACACACACACGCTTGCTCCAGCAGGTTAATAGACCATCGACATCTGGAATCACTTAGACGCATTCATTATCAATAAAGTTAAAGATTAAAACAATTAAGCCCGTATCGTATCGACCTGCCATGGAAGCTGTGTGGCGGTTTGGGTCGATGGGTCGATCATTTCGGAAGCTCCAACCATCGACGCTGTTCAACAGCTACTTTCCAGCGTTCGAATGATCGAAGCTCGTCAGCAACCCTGTACCGTGCAGCCATATATTGGAAATTGGAAACTCGGGTTAAGCAAACTATCTCCCAGAGGTATTTTTTCTTCTCCCGAGTTCTTTAATCGGTGCAGGTGGTGTCAATGGAATTTGGTCGAGATGAAGAAATTAAAGTCATCCATTAAATTAGTCACTCGTTTCACATTCCGCACCATGGTGCTTATAGTTCGGCTCGTAATAAGCAGCTCAGAACGAGCAGCTTCTGATCTCCATGTACTCTCTTATCATGGCACCGCCGTTTCTGCATCCCGATCCTAAAAATGATCTTGAAATAAAGCCTTCCGGTCGCCCCGGTGGACGACCATCGAAAGCTTTCCTCCAATCTGTCAGCACCAATCCGTTATGACTTGATGTTCGACCCGTTTGGGTGTGTATCACAGCTACCACGCGTCTACGGTTTGGTCGCAACAAACCTACAGAAACAAAGTTGAATCTTCCCCATTGTCTGGCGGAGATAAATAAATTAAATGATTTTTAATAATGCTCTTATTTATTTTAAATTAATTAAAAGCTTTAGGCAACGATTTAAGCCTTGCGGCATCGAGTTTGATGCGAGCTCCGTTTACTGCGGTGTGTGCGCAGAGATCTCTTCGTACGATCGCACGCAGCACGCGTAAAAACAGATCACGTCGCCGTCGTCGTCTTCGTTCCGTGCTCTACAGATTGTTTCATCGCTGCACCGTTCTGATCTTGTTTTACGGTACGCTGGGGTATCCCTGGGTTCGTTCTGTTTTGTCGGCACCTTTTAGTTCGCTCGGTTGGACGCATGAAGCATGGCCGCAGCCACAGCTTTACGTTCGTCCCGATGATCAAACATTCGTACGGCTTGGTATCCCGTCACCTTGCGAGTGGTATCCGTGCGTTGCTAAAGTTACGATTATGATAGAACTGTTTTGAGTTATTATTTTTATTAAAAGATAACCTTACGCTGAACTGGCCGCAAACCCGGGTGAATGTTTGTATCGTACCAATGTAACTCGGTGAGTGAATAAATGAGCCGGTAAATTGGGATGGTTTTTCAATTTCAACTCACCGGGACGAGTTACCACGTAGCGTAATAATTGACTTCCGGGGGCTGGCGTAGTACTCGTAGCGTTTGGCAAACGAACGGGCATATCCCACCCTGAAGGATGCTGGAAACATCAGCGGTCATCAGAAATGTGATTTGTTTGATGGGATGTAAATTTACGGCACGAAGCGTACAGATTTATGAACACTCGCATACTCGTTCTCGTGCATTTCGATTTGCTGATCGCAACCCTTGCCAGCTTCGAAGACTTGCGCCTGTGATGGGACAAGCGCTTCGTTGCCTTTCATCGAAGCTGCAGGAAATGTAAATGGAACAACCAAGAACTTTGCATTCGGATTCGGGGAGGGAGCAAAAAAAATTGATTTATTTCCGGAAGGTACCACCACGGAAGATGAATTATGTCCCCTTGTCACGTCACATTAGCGGTCTAATAATATCACCGACCTGGGCAGATATAAATATTTGTTCGTATTTTACTCTTACCAGCCGTATTTAAAACGCGGCGTAGCGAGCCTCGGGTGCCGTATTTCAATCCGCCTTGACTGCACCACCCGGAATCGGTAATCGGAAATTAAATGGATGAGTTGCGATGGGTTGTTCGCCGGCACGGCAGAGGGTTGAAAACGGTGTAATCAACCAGAACATTGGACGAAATTAAGACGGTCACCGTACAAAACGGTCCTCTTCCATGTGATGCGGTAAAGAAGCGGGAGAACTTTTGTGCAACTATTAGAATAGTTGTTCTGAACTCTTTTCCTACCGAAATCTGCAGCAGATCACATGAATGGAAAGAGTAATAAATCATACCGATCAGACAGACCACTCTTTACATTATGAAATCTGACACCGATTTCTGATATCTCGAGACTATGTTTAGCTGAATTGGAAGATGTATTGTGCTGCATGTTACACCCATACCCAGCCCAGACCCGACATGAACAGCTGCCACCAAACATCTGACAGAATGTGCCGACCAAGAAATGCAGCGGAGGAGAGATTTACAAACAATTTTTTCCCGAACCTCGTACCCATTTCATTAGTGGATCTTCCTCAATTTAGCGGGTTCAGACACGGACCCCAAAATATACATTCACTTCCACAATCTCAGTTGCGGCAATATCTTGCGCATTCACGGGTTTTGATACAAAATTGCATCCCTGTTTAGCGGTCCCGGCACAGGTCATCCGGACACTAAATACAGGGTACGTCACGTAGGAAATAATCCACTGACATGCACTCACAAAAGGGAAGAAGCTTCCGAAATACAACATCCAAACACATACACCCATACAAACACGAAAATATCTTCGGTCTGCCCCCTTTTGGTCCGGTGAAGCCCTGTTTACATTCGAAATTCTTCATCTCGAGTGTTACGCGACAAGACACGGCACCCTTCGGCTTGCCTTCAACGCCGGTGCAACACCGGACCGTGGATGACTGAAGAAAAGCGGGTGGCCTAGGGTATCTGGAGGGATGGGGAAGGAGATCTGTTTGGTGCGATGACGGATGATGTTATGCGTTTTTAGCTCTTTTTTTTCTTGTTGTCTTGTGAGTTAAAGAACGTACAACAACGACATCGTGAGTTTGCCCTTCTGCTTAGGTGTGGCTGAAATGACCCGTACAGTACCGGGAACGAGAGATGCTGGATGATATTGGACAACTGCATCGTCATGAAGTCTAGCAACGTTTGTACGTTGCTCCAATGCTCCGTGCTCGGTGTTCCGGGTGTTCACCAAAACCCTGGTTAGCCTCGATAAAAGGGACGCAGAGTGTTTCGAAAAGCAGCGAAGTCATCGTTTGGTTACGGTACAGGTCGCTCCCGCACCATGACACTACTCCGCAAAAGGAACTGGACGGTGGCCGCTGTTTACATAAGCTACCGAACTAAGGCAACACGATCACTGACCACAAGCATCAGTGCCGGAGGTAGTGCGTGACTGTGTGCCGGTGGCGAGCAGGATGATAAAAGGGCCGGGCAGCTTGTTGTGATGGCCATGTGGATGAAGACGATGCCGATGATGGGTGCCGATGGTGATGATGTTGATGAGGGCTGAACTTTAGGCTATCGCTACCGAACCGGTGGTCTACATCGGGGGCACGGACCGAACAAGTAGATAGTTGTGCGCTCAAGTACGCAGCGTCAAGAGCATCTCAGTTCTCGGTTGCGGTTTCTGTCTTGTCCTTTTACGACACTCGGACGTCGCTGTTGTATGGTGGCATTTGGTTGCTTTCATTTTGGAGAAGCGGAAGCAGCAGACACTTTGGGCATGATTTGATGATGCAGCAAAATGTTTCATTTTTATTTTTCCCGGTTCAAATGCTGGTAGTGTCGACTCCAGGAAATTGGTTTTAATCACACATTCAGTTCATATTTTTCACTGAAGACATATTTCTGAAACAATTGATTTTAGAAATTTTATTCAAAGTGAAACATTACATTGTAATGGGAGATCTTTTTAAGTCATGCAATTATAGCTAAATAGAGTTCTTTTGCTATATTCAACGCTCCGTCCTTGAATACGACACTATTTGCACGACAACTCCATCGGTTTACACCGAACCTCATGAAATCGACAATAAAAAAAAAACATGCTGAGACGTGGTTTCTCGAATGAAACCACTCACGATCAACCGTAGCAACGGCATGGCGAACGAAAGATAAATGTGTCCACCATCAAGTCCCGATGTCGCAGAATTGTGCACCGCTGATGGTCAAGCGGCACACACTGCAGCGAAAGTGCAGCGTGCACAGACTTCGCGACGGACGCTATGTCGAAGCTGGAGCGCTTGACAGGCGTACTAGGTGTCTCAACGAGCTACCAATCATCAGGAAGCAATAACAAGACAAAAACAAACCGACAACACATACATCATTGAATGGTTCGTCTGCGCCAAGCGTTCCCGAAGGATTTGGCCATTTTGCACTCGGTGAGTGCGATCGTTGAATCGAACGGTCGGTTGTTCTTCGTGCTTGGATATCAAGTTTGTGCTGCAGTTGTGACACTTGTGCACAGGAAAACATGTTTGATGAGAATGTTCTACGCGTGCTCGAACCTGATTGGTGACAGTTATCCAATCAGCTTCTGTTCAGCCTTTTCTGGGATGATGTATGGCAATCGCTTTGATCGATTTGCTCTCACAGTACGTTGTACAGTAGATCTGATTATATTTTTAACAAAGATTCAGGAAGCAATCTTTTCAACGGTGGATTGTAACACTTTGTTGTGAATTTCTTGAAAAACAGAACATAATTTATTCACCAGTCTAAATCTTTAAAGAACATTAAACATCTTTACCGGCCTTTGCTAACAATAAACTACAACAATAAATCATTTTTTGCAGCTTTAAAACACAATCTGCAAGGGAGCATAGACAATACTGCTCGATGCTCGATCGAAAAATTTCTTCGATTCAAATGATTTTGATCGATTCAAAGGCAAAGTTTCATCCCATATGTCTTTTTTTATGGCACTCAAATGAAGGTTCATTTCTATTCACGCTCTTCAATCCTTAACACATAAACGCAAATCTACCATTCGCTAACCCTAGTGTAACCGCTATAAAGCTACAAAGTAACGAATAAACTATAAATAATCTGCAGACAGCCGAACAAGGTAGTCGAGCGATAGGTTTAAGCAAGCGCGTTTATTTCTTATCTATTTTTACGAGCTCGATTTTGAAGCTTCTACGTCGAAACCGTGTTTGATCCTTTCTGTAGGGATTATAAATGTTACGCACCTAAAAAACCTCGCTTGATGAACCTTTTTTACCCTGCAGACTAATCGATTTAGTTTTAGCTTAACTAAACGGGGTCTGCGCTACTACCCCGATACCGTTTCGTTCAATGTTCAAATTTATCGGTTAAAAGAGTTTTTAATCGTTGTGGGGCTCGTTTATCTGTTGATCTGGTGATAATTAATCGCTATGCTTCCTGTGATTTTTTTTTCTTCTGAACCAGCTCGCGCCTTTCGTACAATTTCAACGATTTCCGAGTTAAAAAGTCTACGAATATAACGGCCTGGTGCCTTCCCGCCCTGGCCAAATATGAATAGAAGAGGGCGAAGCGAAAAAAAAAAACAGCATCCAATTCGTCATTAAAAATAAAAATAACTTTAAAAGCACACAGTTAAACTTCACTAATTAATCCTCTAACAGCATCGTCACGTTCACGAGCGTACAACACGCGAACATAAAAGCTTGACCGAAACATGGTAAAAACGATTGACACGAGCCGAACTTTTCGCTGCCGGGCAAAACCCCTGTTTCGTCGTCTATGAAAACCGCGCCATAGGGGTGGTGACTGACGATTTATTTTTCTTCTTTCGTATTTATGATCATCCCTAGGCGCTGCCACCATTTGTCGCCTGTCCGTATCGGCGACTTGCTGTCCCGTCCGTATCGGGGACGCTCGCTCAATTCGCCTGCTATCACCGATGTTCGGGTAGATTTTTGTTGGGCAAGGCAAGTGATTGTTGTGTTCCTCCCCCGTATGCTTCGCCTTCGGCACAGGTGAGCAAGATATCAACCGCACCACGCGGTTGTGAATGTGTTAAATTGTGCATTTCGTTTAGCAGCTAGGGATGATGAGCTGGTGAGGAAAAAATAATAAATAAAAATAAAAAACAAGATCGTCCAAAACTAAATTAAAACTATTCTCCTCCTTGCGGTCCTCCACTTACTGCAGAAAGGGAGGCAAAACAAGAAGATTGATGTCCCGCATCAGCTAGCAGGCTCGAGCGTAGCTTGAAGACAACGTCTTTCTTTTACGATCGCGCTAGACCCGTCCCGCGGACGATCGATACACGCTGCACTGAAAGGGACTTTTGGGGGTTTTTTTTTGACGAACTTTACGAGCCCGAAAGCTTCAAAGTAAATTTGGCGTTTCGTTTGCTTCGTTACTCACCTTCGCTCGCTTGGAGGACTTTCGATTTGGATGCCGCTCGGGGGATCGTAAAATTGAAGTATTAAAATAATAAATAACCTATAGGGCGCATGCGGTGTCTATCAGTCGCCGCTTTCTTTCTGCGGCCTGGGGCCGGTATGGTCGGCACGCTACACGCGACATAAAGCACAGCATAAATGCCGAAATCGAATTCTACCCTTCTACATCGATGCCCTGCTTCTCGATGGCATTCGTCTATCTTGGTTGGTGTTTTTTCTTGTTACACACACACACTTCTGTCGAGTGTGAGCCAATTTTCATAATTTAGGATTTATGTCGGCGACAAACAAACATCCATAAATATGCGTAAGGCTCGGTTGCGGGTATCATCAAAATATTTTGAAAGTGTTCGGACATTCGGGAGTCATGGGACATTCGAACGAGGGACAGACCATTCATTATGTGGTAAAGAGATGGGATCGAGTGTCTTTGTGGTAGTGCCCGAGGTAGTGCGTGTGTGTGTGTGTGTCCTTCTCAAGCTTTCTTCCTTATTCGCCGTTTCGTTAGAACAAGTCTGGCGATGGTAAAAGCGACGAACCCGTAACCGGTACACTGATAAGCCTAGACCAAACGCAGAAACCCAAAAGACGTGCGAAGACGATGCGATGAGAAACGCGCATACGCCAGACGCTGGTGGAATCTAGAAACCTGTATTCAATCGCGATCGCAATTCGATTTATGGTGCTAAATAACTCGTGCATCTATGTGAACGAAGCTGTGCGCGGGAAATATCGGAACCACACCATATCGGTACACCTTTCGAAAAGCACATCAATCCTTCGAACGGCCGGGAAAGAGGTGCGATTACAACGCGCTCAAGCGTTCAACTGTACAAAGTCGCCGATTTTCATATTGGATGGAATGTTTAACCTTCTTCACACACCCTCACAACA
>STHB01004300.1:0-16549 GCA_018908115.1 Anopheles rivulorum | reverse complement strand
TGCACAATAACGTAATCTGTGTTTCGGATAGCTTCCCTAAAACAATCGCACCAGCACGAAACATCGGCTGAGGTGATTCGCACATTTTACACTTTATTTTTACACCCGATTTACGCATATTAAAGGCGTGTTTTTTTTTGTATTATCAGTTTCGTGTAGCAACTAAAACGCGCTAAAAAATTATCATTTACTCCACAAATGACGCCTAAAGTGCAAACTCATCATTACCCGCACAGCTGAGCGGGAAAAGCGGGCCACGAACGTGTAATTTGGTCTGCCGTCGTCTAATTTGATTAATCAATCTCATTAATGTTCGCAGTCACTTATGGAAGTTCCATTAGCAAAAGATTAATCGACCCGCCGGATTATTTTACCTGTGATCTACATGTCGTACGATACACCACCGCGGTCCGAGTGTTATTTTTTTCTCCTTCTGTTGCTTACGACCACTAGTTCGGGCAAAGGGCAAAAGTGTATTGAGCATTTCAGTCAACAAATCCCGATCCTGATCTCGTATTACCCTCTTACCTGGGCAACATGGGCTTTCATTTTTGTGTTTGTATCGCCCGGGTTTGATTCAGATAAATGAATGACACCGGATAGCAAGATAAGCACAATAGGGAAAAGAGAAAATTCAAGTATATTTGTCTAAAACGCACAGGCCCGTAGCTGATCCAGAGTCGAACGAGATTCATTTATCATTGTCGCGTCATAGTTCTGGTCGGTTTGGACACAATCAATGTTGTGTGTTTTTGTCTCTTTCTCTCTCTCTCTCTCTCTGTCTCTCAAGCAGACCCCGCTTTGCGTTCAATACTTTTTGTTTGTTTATATGAGCAGGGTTGTATGTTGACTACCAGTCTGGAGCATTTCAGTTCAACTACCATGAGATCTGGTTTCACGGTGTAGATCGTTCAATTCTACGCATTTTTTAAATTTTTGATGAAATATGCGCATTAGGTATTCCCAACCTTACGACTATCCGCGTACAAACAGAAGGTAAATAGTCCGTATTTTCCCCCTCAATCACTATCAACCTTTTAACGTTTCGAAACGGGCCTCAACACATGTCAAGGTTGTGTAATGTTTGCTGAAGGAATGCTCTCCGTTCAGGCAATAGCGTCTTAGTTTCATTTACTTACGGTTCACTCGCACAATGAATAAATGGTTCACGCCAATCGTTCATGATTCAGCTTTCTGTCAGGAACAAAAGACTTCGACGAACAAAAGGCGTAGGTCAAACTACGAACCCCTTTGTCACCCTCTATTGTATGGAAGCATTCTGCCCATTCTATCTGTATCATTCATACTAACCTGAAACAGAGGAAGAAAGGATATATTTTTTACTTTATTGACTACTAAATATTAACAACATAATGTTTAAATAAAAGAGAATAAAATAAAAGATATAATTGGTTGGTAAAGAAGTTGTCTGTAATTAATTTTTGTCCGGATTATGATTTTTGCTGCATAATCCAATATCATTAACATTAATTTATTAATGATTAGTTTTTCAATATTTTCATTATATTCATTATGTTAAGTAATTTAGTTTACACATAATACCTGTAGTCAAAAGTAACCAGTTTGGTCAGAAGAAAAGAAATATTAATTAGGTTCGTATTCTTTTGATTTTTTCAATATTTTTAAAACATCTTAAATTTGTAGAAATCTTGTTGAACATGTAAAAACTTCCATAAAATTTATCACTTCTCGTTATCATGTAAAAAATTGTAAAATCTTAATATCCAACATCAGCCTAACGAAGAGCGTGAGCTTTTTGCCCCTGAAAGTATGCATGTCATTTGTGGAAGCTTTTTTCACATTTACAGTGATGAACAAAAAAGAGCACATGGAGTTAAGTTTTAAGTTTTTGATATTCACGTTTGCGACATCAAATCGTGCCATACTAATAGAACATGTGCATTATCATTATAATTATATTTTTACAATAACACAGAAACACAGAAACGCATTGATCTACAGCATTATATTAAATGCCTTCCTGAGTTAATCATGTTTTAGTACTGAAACCTTAGTTTTCAAAAACTACTTTATATGCATATGCTAACCAAGGAAAGCTAAATTGGTTCTAATGAACCAACAAAAAAAAGGGTTCAACCAGATTCATACCAATTGGAACGGTACAGGTTAGCGTGATATTGACGTCAACAGTCGATAGCTATGCGATCAAACAAATTTTTCTTTTAGTTCAATCTAATTTTATAATCTTTTCCGATCCTTCTCCGGTTTGGGTTGTTTTGCGTCATTGCCAATTCGCTTTCTCCACTTGTTTCGTCCGTCTTTCTCTGTTTGGGTTTCATAATGTAATCAGGTTTTGCATCTTAGGTTAATTCCATTCACATTCACTTCCCTCCGGTACTGTTTATTTGTTTATTCAGCTTATCAAACTATCCAGCTCGAGTCCGTTGTTGTGCTTCTTGGTAAGTGACTTATCATAATGTTGGGAGGAAATTTAATTTTGAAATGAAGAAAAAAGAAAAATGCCCTTTTAGAAATAGCATTCCAAATTTTATTTATCTTTGATAGCACAAAAAACGATCCCTAATTTGTGGTTCTTATCTTCAGAAAATTTATCTGTCGATGCGTATACGCTATTGGCTTTCCTTTCATTTACTCCGGGAGATTTCTCATGTTTCTCCCAAATTAATCGTTGGCCTAGACTGATGGAAAAATTGACAATGCTAAATAAAATCATAATCTTTAACGCAAACAAACATATACAAACAAACGCTCGGGGCAGATAACAACATAAATGCTGATACAGCACGGACTCTCCGTATCAACTGATAACGTGGATGTGGTAAATGAGTGCTCGAAAAAAAAAATCAAAACACTGTGCAGAGCGCTGTCAGTTTCGGCTATAAGTGTAAGCCGATATTGTACTGGGCCACCAGCAATAAATGAGCAGCTACACGCTGAAACTGCGAGTTTATCGCGCTGGAACAATGTAAGTGTCGCACGGATTGCCACATATGGCAATCGCCACACACAAGAAGTAAAACAAAATCCGGTGACAACTGTCTCTATTTTTGTCGCGATAACGCGCTATTTGCTAACAAAATCACAGACCGTTCTGGGTCTGCGTGTATGATTTAGGTTTGTTTTAACGGTCTTCGAGAGGAGATTTGTGTACTTTTGCATACTGAAGAAAATGATTTGCATAATTTCATTTGTAACTGTAACTCCACGCTGCCAATCGCTGTGTCAAAATGCAACATCATCCTTGGGAACATGCATGATGATGGGCACATTATTTTATCAGGTAGCATCCACTTCTATCTGCTCCGTAATATCTTGCCCGTTGCATTTTGTACGGCTGCCGACACATGCCCATAGCGCACCGCTGTTAACACCGACGGCTGATGGCGTTAAGTTCTAGAGCCTAGTTAAAGTGGCAGGCCGTGCCCACATTACAGTAACCGTCCCGTCCAACACTCCATGCCCAGCGTTTTTTTTTTTTCTCATCGGCCATTAAGTTGTTACGCCGCGATAAAGGCCATAAGGCCTTCCGCTCTTTCTCCCTCGCCACCGCGCCACCGCACCAACGATCCAACGCGTCTGCTTATACAGCGCCAATCAAATGCCACTTGATGGGCCACAAATTCGAAACTTGCCTGTGCAGCTCCGATTGCTGCGCAGCATGTACCAGAGTACCACCATTGACGTCATTCCCGAACCCGACCGACCGACCACCCTGTCGAGCCGGTCGTCAGCGAAGCGGGTAACGTACATACGTTCGGATGAAGTAAATCGTTGGTACCGCGAACCACCATCGCCGTCGTTCTTAGCGCGCAGACGTAAGGCTCGCCCCGTGCTAAGCTTCTCACTTTCATTTGCAACAATTAGCAAGGTAATGCATCCATCATAGCCGTCTTCGTCTTTGGCCAAACCGAGCGCCGTACGAGGTTTGGGTAAGGAATGTCGAACAATCAGCACGTACGCGCAGCCACCGATCGAACGCACGTTTGCACGGCTGTATTTGCACAGGCTAGGACAACCGTTCACCTGTTTCTGTTTGCGCAGCACTACCGACCGCATGTCCAAATATTTTGACACACAAACACAGCAGCATGAATACATCAATATCGGCCATTACGGCCGACCAATCCGGTGAAGCTATTAAGCAGCGCTCCGGAAGGACGTCTTTGCGCGTCAGCACAAGTGGATTTTTGTAGAACACTGTGTAAACGACGTGTTGTGCAAACACACAGTACCCAACGGGGTTTTGGCATTGCGATATCAAAGTGCCTGACAACGTAAGATATTTAAACGGCTGTTTGCTACACATCGAGAGCTTCGTGAAGCACTTACACATTCTGTTCAATGTTGCACATCAAAAAGTACTGCATCTCAGTAATGCTTTAATTATTTTGTTACTGAGTAGTAAGTTTAGTAATTCGTTCAGCAAGAGAATATTTATTGAATTATTTGTTAAATATTTGCGCTTGAACAATGGCGTCGTGTAGTCAGTAAAAAAAAACAATTACCTTTGTTTATACTGAAAATCCAGCATATTTTTTACTTGAAATAGCTGAAATATCATTCTTTGTGCTAGTGAAACTGCTCAGACATGCTTACCCACAAATGCTTAAACTTGTTTATCTGTTGAACCTGATAAAAGGACACGGTTTGGAGTACTCAAAAGCAAGACTCGTATTAAAAACAAGTTGCAAAGTGTCTCATTTTCTTCTCTGTAATTGGTGGTGACACTTTCTAGCATTTTTTATCGCTCTTCGTCGCTTGGGTTAATCGTCAGATTTTCTGATCTTCATTTCCATCAGGTCTGCATCCAAATTTTCTACTCTAAAATATACATTTTTTTTTCAAATATCTAGAATTGGACATGAATGACTTTCACAAGCCAAAACACAGGAACTGCAGAACTGATACGTATATATTTCAAAGAGTTTTCTATGCTTTGACCGACGATTCGTTGCAAAATCTTCAACACCAAAAGCTACTTCAGTAGCTAATTGTTACCGGAAATCAGTAAAAATTGTGACATTTTCAGTTCAGTTCACGATTTTCAGTAAAATATTTTACAAGATGAGAAAATTGGCCGTCTACATACACCGTTGTATGCCACATTCGTCAGTGCAAACAAACGATGTAGTTTAATATTGTTCAATTATAGAAAAAACCCAAACAAACACTTCGCCACTGTTCAGCATCGTTTGCTTTGTTTCCAAAACAATACGGCCTTTGGCGTGCCGCATTGGCCACTGCATCTATTGCACACACGCGCCCCATAAAGACCGGCGAATCTACCGTCCGAAACGCGGGTGCGCGTTTAATTGACACAAATATTCCAAAAGCCCTTTCCTACCGCAGGAGCCGCTGATCGATCCCACAGCAGCGAGTCCAGTGTTACGGTCAGCACTGTTTACACGCCCGTCATGACGTCAATGACGGCCGATTTACTGATTAGGTAGCTTCGGAAACATGAAACAATAAAAAAAAAATAGAAACACACCGGATAGCCCCTCGGAACGAACTAACGTTGGGGTTGGGGAATAAAAAACCCTCGATCCAGCGCATAATCATTAGGTCCGCTCCGTCTTGCAATCCAATGTCGGTTTTGCACACGTTTTTGGTAGGTTTGGTTGTGGTTTTGTATCGCAGATTTCTTCCGACCGTTGAATTATTCAGTTCAAATGTCCGGATGTCAGTACCGGAGCGAATGCCCAGACTACCAGAGTTAGCTTACCAGCGCCGAACGACGATTATTGGTTATGAGTTTATTGATCAGTGGCTTCATACACAAAATATACAGAGACATACTTATACTATCTAGCTATTGCGACTTATCAGACGTTTTAGTATTTATACATATATAAATGGACGATCGCTTAACCACTTAATACTACGGTTACGATTCAGCTCCCACCCGGCATAATAGACGCTGGTTCTTTATCCAGAATGGTTGGATTAGTGACTAACCTTCTTTTTGCTGCATATACGAACGTCACCCATCTCCGTAGAGGTGTCCTCCGTCGTTGGAGCTCCATTTCCCAACCGTTCGTTCTGTGGTGAGCTGATGGCCGGTGATTCAGACTTTGGGGACACTTCCGTCTCCTCCGGCACGGGAGCGTCCGACGGGAGACTTAGGCTGGCAAGTTTGGCGCGAACCACCGAGTAGCCTTCGTCCTCATCACAGCTGACCGTGGAGCAGGTGGAGCAGTCGGATACCTTGCGCTCGGGCGTCCGCAGTCCGCACTGGTACTCGCAGCCATCCAGCGCACTGATGGACGAGCCGCAGTAGTTCAGATTGCTGCAGGACGACGCCGCACTGATGTCGGACTCGCAGTCGGCCGAACCGCGGCGCAACCGGTGCCGTCGGAAGTACTCGATCTCCTCCAGCGTGATGCCGCACATCGTGTCGTCCGAGTAGTCCGACACGACCACGGACGGTGTGCGCACGTAGCGCACACCCTCACCGATATCACTGACGTAGCTTTGGGCGGATTCGCGACGCGATACGGAGTTACTCGGCGGACAGCCTAGCTGTTGTGGCTGGGGACCGGACTGTTCGGTCGCTCCGGTGCCGGTCGTTCCGTCTGTCAGCGGTAATTCGATGAGCTGTGCCTCCAGTATCATCTTGCTGCGCACCACCGTGGGACAGTGTTCGGTGGTGACCGCCGACAAGCTGGGCAGCGTGGATGGTTCCGGCACTGGCAGCAGTGCGGAGCGTAGTGGAATATCCGACACGCCGAGCGTGAGCCGTCGCACCTTGCCGACGGTTGCGATCATCTGTTGCTGCTCCTGCTGGCTGAGATCATCGTCCAGCCCGAGGGCGGAATCGGAGCTGGACGAGCGCGTCACCTTGTCGCGGTTCTTCATGGCTTCTGCGTGTTCTGGTGCTTCTTCCTGCAACGGCACTGGCCGCTGGTCCTCTTCGTCGTCGCTGGAACCGTACGGGCTGGGCTGTGTGCTGCTGCGCCAACCTTCATCCGATTGGGCCGGGCTGGAGCGTTCGTTCGTGCGACTCACCGTGCGTACCACCTCGTCGATGGACCGTACCGAACTGGTGCGCATGCGTTCACCCACCAGCGCTGTTGCCTGTTCTGGCGTCTTCGTACGTGACAGCGATTTCAGCGATACTGACGCAGGTAGCGAGTGTTCCTTGCGTATGTCACCTTGCTGTACTTTGCTGCCGTGCGACCCGTCCTCCGCCGGCCGTCGCCACCGCCGGCCGTCCGCCGACGGCGATGGGTCGCCGGCCTTATCTAATCGTCTTTTATCGCCGTGCCTTACAATACTGCTCATAAATCTTTGCACTTCAGCCTCCTTCTGGCGGATGATGTTTGCGTACAGCTCGATCAGTCGCTCCACGCACGGAAAACGGATCACTTCCGCCTGTCCGGTCGACCAGCCGGCACCCCGTCGCCCGGCCGTCCCATTCGCCGACGCATCCGTTTTGTGGGTGTCCGATTCCAGCAGTCCGACATCGTCCAGCAGCGCATCGTCCAGGCAGAGTCGACTGTAGACGACGGTTTTGCGCTGGCGCTCCCGGCCACTATGTACACAGGCATCCATCGCCGAGTGCACCATTTCGCCGGAACAGTTCCCCAGCCGTCCGCCAGTTCCACCGACGCCCATCTTATCAGCACATTCGTTACGGTTACCGGTCACAATCTCCCGGAACCCGCCCGGTACGGGCTCGCCGTTCGTTCGGCCTGCGGTGGGACAGCCCCTGCCAGTGATAAGCGCGTTATCTGTTGTGCCCGCTCGACAACTGTTTGCTGTCACTTTGACGTCAGCGGTGTCGGATCGGGTGCATTCAAACTTTCCAATTAGGCCGCACACCACCGTACCACCGCACCCGGTGCGGCTTGTAACCGCTACCGGGGAAGGCCTTGAGCTTTCTGCCTGTGCCTGGGTCTGTGGTGCCACTCCCGCACCGGATAACGATGACGGCGATGGTGTGATTGAGCGCGCGGACAATGTTGATGGTTCGGACGCTGGTACGGCTGCTGGTGATGATTGTGCTGGCGGCGTGCACCTGTTGGCCATTGCCGGCATTAGGACTTGCTGCGGGTGTACTGCTGCCGTGCGCTTATCTGACCGATGACGAACGGGGGACTCATCCTTGTCGTATCATCGAACCCACTTGTGGTAAGCCCCTTACCAATGAACTTTAGTCACTGGCTTTTTTGAAGGATTTCGAACTCATCCTCAAGCGATTACTCAATCGCAGACAATCTGGCTATGACGTGATCGTATCGTTGACGTCGTTACTCTATTCAAAAGAAGCACATAAGAATAGGAAAGGTAATTAGTAATGTTTGGGATTTGAAGAGTATTTTTATAAATGGACTACATCGCGAAATGGGGTTGGACACTTAAAATTACAATAAAACGTATATAGGAGGAACATAGTTTTCGAATTGATCTCAACCTTGTGCTATTCAACTTGGTATTTATTTACTATAATAATATTTAATTTGCCTTAACATGAGTATGATTTAAATGAATCTTTTAAATTTATATATTTTCTTCTTTAGTTCGTTTTATCTATCTTAATATGAAATTGTTAAGGAGTACGAAATTTCAATAATTGAATTAAACAATAATTCATATTTCCGTTCTTGAAACGCTTTATTTAATTAATCACTGAGTTGACCCACATGCTCAGTTTTCATACATTTGCTTCCAGCGATAAGGCTTGGCAGTTCCGTATGAAGCACAACTAATAAAAGGCACACATTTCTTCTCACTGAACTGAATCGGATCTAACGGTTACCAATCCCGTGGTCGGGTTAACGGCCCTCGGAAGAAATGCTTCAAACAAACCGCTGCTCACACATTGCTACGGGATGCGGGAACTCAGATGGGAAAGATGGGCAGCATAAAACTGTTGCCCGCACCAAAACAAAAACCAAAAACAATTCTGCTGCCTCTACCAGCTGTATCACAGCTTCGGATACAGCTGTTACAAAAAGCCGGGGAAGAGAAATGCGTGCGTCTATTGGCGCTCAACCACGGCGCGCACTCAGAGATTGAGTTCCGCCACTTAACTCTGCAGAGTGCTCTTTCGTGCACGCACATTTGCGCGAAGAGACCGAATGGCGCATATACTTGTTGTCCACCCCAATCTCACCTCGCACCCCCTCCCATCCCTCAAAAAAGCCCCATCGCCGGTGCTGCCCCGGTCGGTCGGGAGCACAGACAGCGGCAACACTTAGCGACACACACCACACACACACACAGTCGCAGAAACACGCTGCTCCATGCGAACCGTGTTCTGGCCGAAAAGCTCGCCGCAGATGATCATGTGCACAGCGATGTAGGTCAATGTTTTGCACCGACCCAGTGTACAAACGTGCGCAACGACAGCAAGCAAACGAAAAAAAAAAATATATCTATTTGAACCAGACATCTAACATGACTAATCAAACAGAGGAGAGAAAGGTGGCACAAACGTCGCGTACGACGTGGACCGCGAACAGGGTGGCAATGCAACACCGGTTATTAGTGTGCAATGAGCTACCAATTTCGATGACAAAAGGTAGATTGAACGTTTGTATTCATTGTTTTATCCTAACAAATGCCGAATAGATGCCGAATAGAAGTTTTAGTGCTAGATGGTTTTGTAAGATGCAACTTTAACAAAAGGATTGAAATGAAGCTACACATATGTATATTTTAAATATCAAATATATAATAAAATAATGATGAGCAAAGTTCATAAAAAGTTACCGAATAAATATTAAAACATTTAAAAATCCACCCACAAAAATAAATAATTTACCATTCCAACTGTGTGTTGTTATCAAAGTATCAAACATTGCTTAACTTTTGCAGTTCGTACACATAAACAATAGAGCTGTTTGGTTTTGTTTTAATTTAAACACTTCTTAAAATAATTTATAACTAAATATTTTTTCCAATTTTTTGACTGTCATAACTGTCATATACAAAATGTCGATATTAAATTCGTGTAAACTAATGTTTGCCTGTTTTTTTTTAACTCACGTTTTGACCCTCAATAGTTATGTGAGAATATACCAATAATCTCCTACAAAAAACACATTCACAATTGGCCTTATATTTATGTTACGGACTGTATACACGCTTTATGTAGACTGTTGAACGTCCATCTGCTGCACAATCGAGTCTCGACCATAAATCCCTATTGTTTATATGATTTAAGATTCAATTATCCACACATTTGGAAGAAATACAGATGTTACGGGTTGCGTCTTAAGCGCAACCTTTGCCCATTTTGTGGCAACATTGTTTACTCTTTGTGTCACAATATTTACGACCAATCGATCGAATCCGGCGAACGCTACGAATCAATGGGCCACCACCCCAAAAACGTTACATACGGTGAGCAATGAAATTGAAAAGAAACGATCAGCGTTGTAGTGCGCAAATGTTTGCCAAAAAAGAAAAAAAAACGAACAACAACAGCTCTGCCCATAGCCGATCGTTAAGAAACGCGTAACGATGCCAGGTAGGGGTGCGCACCCAAAACCCCCATTCACCTGCCTGCAAAACGGAAAGCATGCTGGCATTTAAATTCAATTTTATTGATCAACCAAACGGGCCATCGGAGCAAAGGCAGCAGCAATCGCAATGCCAAATGGAACATCTGATAGCTTTGCTTCTGTGTTGTTGGATAAGCATATTGAATGTTATCGGCCGTATTTTGCTGTGGTATTGTGGCACCGTGACAAATGGTGCTTGTTGATCAGGTTGATCGTTTGTTTGCTCACTATTTGACGGACCACCGTTTTTGGCGGTGGGCGAGAATTACGCTGCGGTTACGACAGTGCAAATTGTTCTCCGATGGGTGTGTACGCTCTGTGTGTATGTGTTACAGTCAAACACATGTTTAAGGTACAGTACTATTCCAATGGGTAAACCTTGGAATTGCTGTACAATCGCTGTATATTTTTATATTTAAAAAATACTATCGAATACATACAATAATTTACAGATTTTTCAGAATATAAAACAATACAAGTAACACACAACACCCATGCAGATGACATTTCAACTCCCTTAGATAACAGAGCAACCGTATCAGGCATAAGAAAATGGAAGCATTTGATAGCACAATTGAAGTAAATGTTAACACGTCGCCAGTTCAGTGAAGTATACGAACCCATGCGTATAAACGGAAGCTGCCCTACATTTTGACAGCTAGCCAATGATGTGTTGACGTGTTTACTGTACTTTTTTGTCAATTGTGATATCATGTGCGGCAATTGTCATGTCATCTAAAGCAGCTGAGATGTCTTCTGCTTGTGTATTGTCGAAATCGCTTACATTATTCTATCAACTAAAAATGCGCCTTTGGGATTGAAATCTCAAAAAAAAAAACGCAAAAGCTGCAACACACATCTGCACAAAAATATACATAAATCCTACAATTTCTGTTCTGTAATATTACAATGTAGGATTTTCATAACATTAATGAAACTTGTAACACACACTTGCAACAGACACACACTCTGCAGATGAAAAGATGAAAGCCACCGACATTACGTGGAAACTTTTCAAGGAATCGCAACAATTCCTCGCTGTACCCTGCATAAAGTGCACAATGCTCTTCCCCGTGCCAATATAGGTCAATGCCAATGGTAGTTCTTCGTGTTCCTTGCTTGGGTTAGCCGTCCATTGTTGTTGCTATCATTCGAACCGATCGAACATTGCGAACATGGGATTGTATGGTAATCGATTTGGCGTCCCAGCATCATCGCATTTGCATCCAACGCTGCATGGTACACCAAACAGCCGAATGCAACATTAAAGCACGCCGTACAGCAAAGCATAACAATGCTCGGGCCAAATAAAACAGCACACAAAAAAAAACCGGTCGTTTTATCTTCCTTTCGGTGCCTTTTTCGGAACCACCCCGGTGCCGGTGTCGATGTCGCTTACTTACTGGCCGCTAACCAGCGGCTGTCGCCTTTCAACAGTGGCACCAGCAGGAAGTTAACGCGTGTACCACACGCAACCACCACTTCACATGCACTTAGTGCTGGATACGGTCTGGCTTGTTGCCACCGCGCGCCAAAATGCACGATTAACGATAAACATATGTCGCCGGGTTCGGGAGACTTGTTTACTATGCTCCGTAGCGTAAGCACGCACATGCTTGATGATCGTTCTGCCAAAACTTCGTGCGGCAGACGGCGAACGGTCGGCGACAACGACCAGCCAGCTCGTATCGGCATCGTTAACTTCGTACTAAAGTGGAGCGGAGAAATAAAGCAACCAACGCAACCCGTAATTTATCTATTGTGCGCGATCTTTACGCCTAATTGTAATTTATTCGTTAAGCCTGTCGGGCGTTCCGAGGATATCGCACCAACACGGTCACAGCCCGCTGACCGAGGATGGCATCGTTCAGCTGTCGCCGACACCCGGCCCAGCCATTCGCCACTTAGTCGCCCATCCCGGTACATTAGAATGACATCCCATTGCGAGACGGAGCGTTGGATTACAATGTGTGATCATACCAGGCTCAATTTAAACGCGTTTGCGAAGCATTCTTGCTTCGATCGTTGGAATTCTTATTCTTTCTGCTGCTTTTTTTATTTTTGGTCCTGCCAATTCTGGTTCGCCTTGACTTTATGTGCTCGTGGTCGGACGATAGTCAGAGTTCTTTATGAGGACGAACGATGTGAATAGTCGTCTGAAGATTGGGATTATTTACCACAAACGCTACTCAATGTCGCAATAGTAGCAATTAGAGCGTTACATTTTTGGGACAACTGATTCACTGGAGATCTTTGCTCTGGAGGGCTGATTCCGTGTGTTTACAACATGTTTATTTAATAAACCTTTACTTTTGATTCTGATACTGCTTCACATAAACAATTTTCGTCCTTAATCAATTCCCCAATTGTCCAATAACTTATTATTCCTTAAGTTCCTTCTTTAATTCCTCAAGAGTATTCCTCATGTCAGTTTGATACAAAAGATGCGAAAAAGCGTTCTTTAAGTTCTAATTCTAAGTAAAATTGTATCAAAATTGGAAAAATTCCTCTATATCAAGCCATAAATCCATTCCAGTTGAAAATTTCCCAAAATTTCCTCCAAGAAATCCAGGATTTCTCAAACACCTTTGAATCGGATGGTTTGAAATTCATCTTTAGGTGTTTTACATATGATGTACTATAAAAGTCACAGCAAAACGAATACTGATGGCTTTACATTTCTGCCATTTCTGGTCAAAAATACAAATTAAAAATCCCTCAAATAAAGAATGTTTAAATTGTTGAACCTGTATACCTGTTGCAAATCAAGTAGCAAGATACGTCTTGTTTCCAGAGCACTGATCTAAAAACCCGATTTCATTGCTGCCATTGTGCACAAATGGTCGTTTTGGCATTCTAATCGAGTCGGTGAATTTTCACACCAATGCTGCCCCGGCAAAACCTTCGCATTTTCTGCGCCACAGTACGTAACTGCTGCCGACGCGTCACGACGCGGCGTGTGGCATTGTGACACCCAGCTGGCACGGTAAGCGCACTGCCACATTAACATATCAATTGGCGATTTATTATGCGATACCACCTGCACCCAAAACGGGGGTGGTATCGCAAGCAGTACGGATGGTACGCCCCATCCACTCGCACGTCACACGTGTTCCACCGTGTCACGTCTGCTGCCACCACAATTGCTTCCTAAGACCGGTACGAAACGGCGATACAATCGCAACCGCCTAATAGCGTTTTGGGTCTGGCTATCTGGTGGGATACTGTACCGACAAAACGTCTACGTCTCGGCCGTGTCGGTCACGTGCAAAAGCTTGACAGTAATGAGCGGGGAGAACGACAACACGTAGGCGAAAAAAAGACGACCATAGCAGACGGATAAGCAGCGCACGGCAACAAAAAGGAAAATCCACTGCGAGAAAAACTCGATCGCACGGCAGCGGTGGTGTTAAGCGGTTTCGCAAATTAGCGGCATTGGTAGCGTCGTGGCACTGCGTGGCAGATGCACCCTGGCAGTTGATGGGCACTGGAGCAACCCCCAGCTGGTACCGGGACAAATGAGATGTTGATGGGTTGATTGCAAGGAAAATGATCAACCTTCTTTATTTATTTTTTGCGTTGTTGCCGTTTTGCCACTTCTAGCATGCGGCCAAACACGTCATGATGTTGTGATGTAAAGCGCTCAGCCCATTTGCGATGCGGCCGTGTTCGTCGACCGCGCTAGTGTTGATGATTGACGAGCGCTTGCAACCTTTCGCTGCCATGCACCACCACCACACAGCGGACTGCGTGAATGTGGAGCGTGCTGGATGCTGGTGCGCGTTCAAGGATTCTTCCGAGGATCACATCGCCCACCCCTCCTCCTCATCCCTCCGGGGGTGGGAGGGGGAGAGGGGGGTGGTTCTCTGTGGTTCGTTCAATCTTCTCACCTTCTTCGTTTCCTGTTAGCGTACGCTCGCCATACATGCCACACTCGTACCGATTCCCACATAAATCCGATCCGAAATCGATCGACAATCAAACAGACAGGCAGGCAGGCAGGGAGGGAGGGAGGGATGGGAAGTGAGAAAAAAAATCAAGCCCGGCCAATTGGCGAGCGAAGTGGAAGTAATTAAAGTCTGCACCGGCTGTGCTGCCACATACAAACGCACCAGCCCGGGAAGGCTGGTGACACTTGGCGCAAACGGTTCGCACCGCAAACATCCAGTTGCAAACGCCAAAAACCGATCCCCGAACCGAAACTGAAATCGGATACGCGCGCACCGGTGACCGGAGAGGGGGGGGGGGGGGGGGGGGGGGGGGGGGGGGGGGGGGGGGGGGGGGGGGGGGGGGGGGGGGGGGGGGTTGGCTGGGACCGTTTCTCTCCATTTGCTCCAAGTGTTCCAAAACCGGTGACATTGATCAGCAGGTATCTCGCTCGACGCGTGTATCTCGTGGTCGTGCGTATGTCCTTTTACGGCGCCCTGTCTCGAATATGATTAACGCATTCAGGCACCAAACCCGTCCACCCTCTCCTCTCCCAACCCACCTTGCGTGTGGTGGTGGTGCGCACAGACAGACCACGGGCCACCCCGTAATAGGGGGGGATAACGGCTACGACGCTGCGCCGTGCACATGACGTTGGTGGCGAGCGCCCCCAAAAAAAACCTCCCCTTCTCCTTGCCTTCTCACCCCACCCCCATCGTGGAGGGGCGACGACGCAGGCGAGATAATCGAGGTGGGGTAGGTGCTTACAGCAAGGTGCAAGGGTGGGGACCCGATGGCCCGCTTCATCATATTCGCAAAAAACCGAACCGAGGTAAAGGTCAGCGAAGGTTGCAAGCAATGCGCCAAGTGGAGAACACAAGAGAGCAACAAAAGAAGAAGCAGAAGAAGAAGAAGAAGAAGACAACCCCAACATCACCGATGCACCTTAAAAGAGCATCACTGATAAGGCGCGGGTCAATACATAATGTTGCTGTCAACATTGATTTTGGTGCAGTTTTTTCTGTTTTTTTCCTGCTCAACATGTTCTTCCATTGTAGCGTTCGTTTTTGCTTGTAATCATTTTGTTAGGATTTTGGAAAGAATTTTGATGCGTAAACATGTAATTATGATTGGATGCTTAAATATACTTCATCATACGCAGCCCCCAGACATTAATAAAATCGAGTAAACAAACAACTTTTTTTTTCTCTCCCCCAACAAAACATGTGCCTTATCAATAGCAAAATGCTATTTTCGTACCGTTTGACACCTTATGCTCAATATTAAATATTGAACTATCTGTTGCTTCACAAAAAACACACACACTAATTTGTGCTCCTTATCGCTTATCGAAACAGCCAAACGACAAGCTATTATCGAATCATCAATATCAATCCCATGGCTGGCCTTACCTAGGGTCGAAGGGAAACACTGCTTTCCAGGCTTGTGGTTTGTGCCGCCCGCGCTCACTGGCGAACCCACGATCGTTTCGCGGTCTGCCTTCGCTTTAAACCACCTGCACGGAATAGAATATGATATGCACCGCTACGCTCTAGCACCGCCCATCGGGGCTGGCTGGAAAAAGATGGAATAATTCCTCACTTTTCACTACGGTTGATTGATTTCCTCCGTAAGGCACAGCTAACTAACGACACTACGTTTGATTAACTAACGTCACTATTTTTTATTTAAGCAAACACACATTTTACAATTCACAAAAAGGACACAGTTACGCCGGTGAAGGATTTCACTACCCAAACGACTTAAAACTTGCACTATAACAACACTGCTATAAACTGCTATAATTTCTACCTCGGCTACACTCTGCTTTTCAACATTACTCAGCAAAGCGCAACACTGTTATCACTTCTAAACGGGCCCCCAAAAATGCACACTGGCCATTATCGTTAGCACAACATACAGCAATCGTGTATAGTATGGCTGCACTTAAGTACTAACCGCGCATAATCCACACCGTAACCACTGGCGGCACAAACACGGCGAACCCGGCGGCGCGTCTCGGCAGCACGTGCATCGAATCCGGTGATTCGAGTCGAAAGAAACCAGATGCGATTGAAGCGGTGCTGCGAAACCGCAAACACTCTCTG
>STHB01004284.1:0-16558 GCA_018908115.1 Anopheles rivulorum | reverse complement strand
ACACACACACACCACTGTATGAGGCGGTGCGACCGCGTGTCTCCAAATGTGCGACGCCGACGGTGCTATAATTGAAACTGATCGAACGTCGGCTGTATTTGTCCCGTGCAGTAGGGTTCGCACGGTTAGGGTGGTTCCGCACATCCGAGAGCACACACAAACAGGGCCACACGGTCGGTGGTTGAATGGGTTTTCTTTGAAGGAGATGGACAACGCTGTGAAGCCGCACACTTTGGAAGGTGTTTGGAAACCTGCGTCTCCGACCGGCTTGGCGGCTTGCCGGGGGTGTAATGACGGCCGAACGCATTGCATAATCGGAGCAGGTGGATCGGAAACGGTTCTCAGAACCATTTGGAGGCCTGTCGGATGATGGGGGTTGTGTTCTTTTTGGTTTTGTTTTTTGGGTGGTGGGATTTAGTTTCTTTTTACACTTGTTGATGATCGTGGAGTACATCTTACAGCGAGATCGAACAAATACTCGATCAGTGAGGATGGTACTTTTAGTTAAATTTATAACGAATGTTCACACTGTTTTCAATGTTTAATATTTATTACATTGGCTTAATATCTAAACGGTATTACTATTTATGGTACTCCAAGGTGATGAAAGCTTTAGATCAGGACATTGGGAATATTGCTTGATAATTCCCAACGTCCTTGATATCATTTCTACGAAATGTCTTCGTGTTGTATTCGAATCACAGCTCTTTAAACCTTTCTGTAGGTAGTTTTCTCAATTGTTTGTAGATTGCTATTTTGAGTCACTTCTTGGACAAAACTGTATGAAATCTAGGACAGTAACTCCAAATGAGGTATTGCGTGAAACATTATTAAAGAATTGTAAACTGCTTATGCTCACGAGGCCAATGAAATATTGATCAACTTTGTGTAACTGGTCAAACATAGCATTACTTGATCGTTTGATCTTGATTTTATCTTAATTTTCAAAGGAATAGCGATCGTTGGAAACGCATCAAGGTAACTATAGGGACATGCTATAAATTCTATAAATAAAGCTCCAAATCATGCCGCAATAGTTTCTTCATCAATGCAGATGAAGAATTGACCATTTCTTGGAGGAACATTTAATTGTATCCCCTTGAAGTACGCTAAAAGCCTTGACTACTACCTTTTGAACTACATATGACAACATTCTGTGGGACTTCTGAATGTTTATCTGGTGAACCAAGTAATTAAAGGTCCTATTTGTTTGTGTTACTTAGTAAGACTAATAGTGAAAGCTCGTGTAATGCAATATTTTTATATTAAATAATGATTAAGATATGATTCACGTTTACACGGCTATTATTAGTAGAATGCAACTAATTTGATTTTTTCGTTATTTTATTTTCAGATATAAAGTGCATCAGTAAAGGTGATTGTGACATACAAAACTACTAAAAGTGGCTAAAAGCATCAGAAAAAATAATTTCGTGTGAATCTCGAGTGTATTGAAGAGTGTATTGAAAAAATCCATTAAAAGTCTAGTACAGCTTGAAACAAATCAGGATTAGTTGAAGAATTTATTTGATTCTGGTTATCAAGCAGTGACCGAAGTAAAAAGTGCATTGGAAAACGTCAAACACTCAGCGTTGTGACGAAACCGGGCTAACGGCCACTAAGTGTGCCGCGAGCGCGAGTTCGTGTGCGTGCGTGTGTGCGAGTGTGTGTGTGTGTGTGGTGTCGTCGTGCGATATGGTGAGGTGCATCGTGGCTGCAGCGGGTAGCTGTGGTGGCAGTGGGTCACCCCAACGGTGAACACCGGTCGTCGCAGTGGCCCCCCAGAATGTGTCCAGTGGTGCCGCGGGGGCCAGCCGAGCGTACGGGCTCATACTAATGCTGCTGACTTCACTGCTCTCGTCGGCGTGTTCCCTAGCGGTGCCATCGGCGGCACAGAAACACTACGCATCCGGCGGCGATCCGTACGGCACACTGCCGGCATCCGCCTCGTCCACCACACTCGACGCTTCCACGTCGTCGTCCGCACAGACGGTTCCGATCGTACGCTCGGTGGCCTCGTTCGGGCTACCACATCCGCATCAGCACGACCGGAAGCAGCATGGCCATCGGCGACCGGCGGACCCGGCACAGTACGCCAGCACGGAGCACATCGCTGACGGAGCGGTTCATCCCGACCTGTACAATCTGACACTGACGGCGATGCGCCAGTACCTGCGCAACCAGCTGCATGCGTCCCGGCTTGGCAAGGGACCGCGCAAACGCTCGCACGTGCATGTGGACGCGGTGGACGTGGAATTTTACCGGCGGTTCAAGGAGTTTAACACCAGCCAGGCCGTGCTGGATGGAGTCGCGCCGGTCGGCACCAATAGCACCCAGTTCGGTGCGGAACCGTCGGTGGTAAAGGAACCAACCGATGCGGACGGTCCGGATGAACCGTTGGCGATTGTCACGAATGTCACGCCCGTACCGTCACCGGGTACGTCATCGTCGACGACACTTCCGGCCGGTACCGGTCAGCGTGACTACAGCGTACTCATGGATGATCCGCGCGGGTACATCACCGTCTCCTCATCGTTTCCGCTCCGGCCGGGCAAAACGTCCACCACTTGGAACAGCACCTTCGCCCAGCACCGAGGTAAGTGTGCGCTTAAGCTGGGAAGAATAAGACGTCCGAATGTCTCTTTAGACAGACGGTAATTTATAGCCCGATGGGCATAACAACAGCCACAGCATGAAGAAGTGGCTCTCATCCCCACCGTCGAGGGAGTCGAGCTGCTCGTTAAATCGCTCATTTTATGGTCATCCCGTCGACGTGTGACACTTTGCAAGTGGACGGATCTCGGGATCCGTCCACCCATCAGCCAACAGCCGTTGCACCCCCAGGCGGCTGATGATTCCCAAGGATTGAGAGTGTCAAGTTTTGTTGGGCCCCTTTCGCTTGATGACTCTCGGACTGTCGGTGGATGGGTCACGAATTGCATTTCGCTGTCTCTGTCTTTGCTTCATCTTCGCCACCGACGGTTCGAAGCCGGATGACATTGCCAAAAACCGAATTGTCCTCCGCAAAGCAGAAGAAAAAGACAAACCACAGCGGAAGAGCAAGAGAATATCGAGCTCGGTATCGCAACCAATTTCTTATAGGGTTAAGATTTCATTTTATCCCGTTTTTATTCATTAACGGCACAAAACGAGCGGTCGATGCACAAATGCAGAGAGACAGAGAGAAACAAGAGAAGTGGAGTGAATAATGATTGGCTGCGTTTACGTTGCACGCGTTAAAGCTCGGGTTGTTTTTGTCGTTTGCCAGCGAAGTTGGTTAAATGTTTCAGATAATTCTTTTAAGTTTTTTTTTGTTGGGTTGTTGCTTTGTCGCAGCGGCAAAGATTGATTCGGACGCCTATGAAATGGACACCCGGAACCCATCGAAGTGCAGACTCCCAGCTGCGCCAGGCCTCGGACCCAACGATTAATAGACGGCAGATAGGGGTTCAGCCGAATCGGGAGGCTTTTTCATCTGTTTTTGGTTTTTTGTTTACGGTGTCTCCACGTTTTAAGGACCGGCCGAAAGGTGTGACACCGAGACTGGCGATTGTAACCGGATTCGCAACTCCGGTGCATCTTCTGTTCATTCCGTCTGGCAGCATATAACATGCCTCCTGCATGTTGCATATTCATCCACACCGCTTCTCGGCGAAATCCGACGTTCCGGCTGTGCGAAAGGTTCATGGTTAAATGGTAATCAGCATCAGAGACCTCCAGGTCCAATTTTTTCGTTTGCTTGTTGCAAAGAAATCGAACGAGATTTGAATGGTAAATTGGTGGTCGGCTGGTCCGAATGTCGCACACCCTGTGTGCGCGTTGCAGTGCGTTGAAGTTCTGGCAAGCTTCATCGCTTTGATGGGCGCGAAGCTAATCGACCAGAAGGAATTCATTCCAAATTATGTAAGAGAGAAAGGGAAAGCAAGCGAAAGGGAAGAATGTCTCTCTTTTTTGAGTGTATTTCTTCATCAACACTATAATAAAGTCAACGCAATAAGCATGAAATACATGATTATTCGGAGAAATATTGGAGATTTGGAAATGTTGGACGACTTTGAAGTTTGTGGATGTACTGCTCAAGGTTTGCCGGCAATGGATAACCTTGGATACTTGTTGCACTTTGTTCTTTAAGTCAAGATCATATCACACCAAGTCAAATCTGGATACCAACACTAACCTCACATTGTCCATTCTTGCCCGCATTCAAACCATTATCAAAGGCCAGTATCTAGATTCTTGAAAAGTTCTCGACGAACCGCTATCGCGTTGCAGGAATCATGCCTGGCTTTTGTTATCCATCCGTCCGTTGCCATCCTTAAGCTGGTGTTTGAACTGGTTTTTCTGAACATGGTCACCAACGTCGGGTTGACCGATGCTGGTGCTGCTATGCTTTTAGCCATCTGTTGCAGTGTTTGCCCAAAGCGCACGGCTCACCCGCGTCACCGAAATGCTCGACGGTCACGAAATAAACAAATTTGTATCTAGTTTATTTATTTATGCGCGCGGACGGGGTCCAGAAAGGGTCGGTCCGAATTGCAAGGAGCACTATAGATTGAAGTTGTACCCCGCTGCATCAGCACGATATACTGACGCACTGATTGGCCGTGCACCGTGCTGGGGCTGGAAGCTTTCGTCGCGGGGAACGACCTAGATTCGGGTGGAAATTTGTTTTATGGCCAAGTAACGTTTGCGAGCGAACATTTCACTGTCAACCTCGGGCTCGGTGTTATCAGCGCCCATCTTGGCAACAGCGAGTTTCGCTCGCCGGTGCGATGCCTAGCAAAAGTGCGCTCACAAGAAGCAGTTCGTTCTAAAATAACTGACCTACGGCGAGCAAGCATCGCCCGCACTTTGATGTTGCGCTCGTCAGCTCGGGCCCGACTCCACATACCAACATAACGTTCATTTGCATAACAGATAGAAGTCAATTGATAGCACACCAAACGGGGCGAAGATCCGGCCAAATGAATGAATGGACACCAGTGTTGCGATTGCGGGGCACTGATAGCGCATGGATCTTCCATTCGCCTAGCGCACTAGATCGTACATTGGAAAGAAAGAGAAACCCAGTACCGAAACTGAGAACCTGAGGTGAGGGACTCTGAGATGCTTCATCGCTCCATTTAAGCAACAGCGAAGCACGCAGCCCCGAGGGTGTGTCTGCGTGGTTGGCTTGACTCTGAAGAAGGAAACCGAAGCAAAAAAATAAAACAAACCCCCTCCCGAAGAAGGTGGCTCATCATTTTCGTTTCGTTGACTTGCAAATTTATGCACAAACTATCATCAGTTGGCACTGGTACGCCTGGTACGGTTGCCCTGCTGCTGGTTGGGAGATGATATTCCGAATGGCGAGACTTGATTACGTTTATTGTAAAGGGGGTCCGATTTGAAAGCCATCAGTAGCTTATTGTATTCTTTTCCTTTTTGCTGTGCAGTGGATGTGTTCGGTCGTTTAGCAGATTTCATTGTGACCGTTTGGCAGAACGCGACGAAGATTGAATCATTTTTATGTAGTTAAATTTAATTGTAATTTTCTTTTTATTATTGTCGGAAATGAACCACTATCTGAGGCACTTAAGTGAGGAAGAATGATTAATACCCTCAATTAACTTTCGTTTTATTTTGAACATCTATTTTATAACTTATAGCATAACTTAGGAATCTTGGAATTCTTGAAGAATTGAATATCTTAGGTCTTTATTCTGTCAGTGTTTACTCTGTGTTATCTGTTCATTAGTTCATTGAATTATGACGGTTATTCGCATTACATTATTCGCAAGACAGTTAAGCACAGATACGAACTCGACATAGACCAACTGCCATGGGCCTATACTAAGCAACAAAATAAATCGTAACGACAAACCTTTCACGATAGTATAATATTACAGCTGTTATGCAACGAACAGAACGAAACAGTCTCCGAACTCGCCACTGACACTGTCCAATGTACGTAAGATCCCACGTTTGCTCCTACATCCTATCCGAGACCGGTATGTAATTACAGCACCATCCAAGAGTGCACTATTCTCGGCCACTATCAGGTGGGTGCCACCACACGGCTACAGTTTTAATTTAATCCCACTGGCCGGACTGGCTCCAGCATACTGCTGTGTTGCTTACGGGTTTCGAGTTTCAGACCTAAATTAATGCTCACTGTTCGAACGATTTATCCCTGGCAGTACCGGGCCGGTAATTATCGGGTGCACCGGATGGTGCAAACCGTTTTGGTGCACATTTATGCGGACCTTATGAGCACCAGTGCAGTATGAAAGCGTGTAACCGATGCATTTCTCCATTGTAGAGTCAGCATCCTTGCCAACCATTTTGTCGGTGGGAGCTTTATCGTTTAAGATTTACGCGTAGACCAGGAAGCGGCTTGGTCCGGGTCAGCCGGACATTCGCATCGGGCATTCGCAGGCGAATGTGCGCCGATAAGCAAACCGCCCAGTCATGGCAGCACGATGCAACTGCACGCAGGTTGCAACATCGTTTGCATGCAGCAGTACAGCTGTTGCGGCCAATGCGTTCTGCATTCCGGTGTGCAACGGACAAACAGAAGAGGAAGAAAAAAATGGAATAAATATCGCCAGTCTATAATTCATATTTAAACGTTCACAAAACGACACAGAATGTCAGACAGACAGTGTGGTGGTGTGGTAAAAAAAATCGTAAAATGTCTGACCAGGAAAGTAATAGGCTGCCGGGTAAGTGTCGCCGTCTTCGTACCGGTCGTTAAAGGTTCGTAAAAACGCGCTGGAATGACAAAATAAACACACACAAAAAACCAAAGGTATACACACGGTACGGTGCGCCATCCCTTCGTGGGGATATCGTAACGGAATAAACATGTACATATACGCATCGGCTAACGGTCGAAGCGTGAAAGAAGCTAAAAAGCGGGGACAAAAAAGAACCATCCCAATAGTACGCGGTGTTCGAAAAAATGAATATAAAATTGCACGATGACGTTATGTGCTGCAAATGAGTTGAAACGGCGCAAAGTGTGAAACCTGCTGGCGGACGGTTAGTGACCGAGGCATTTTTAATACGTGCACGTTGTACTGTGTGTGTGTATTAACGGCCATAAAATGAACGCTTAAATTTGGCATGGAAGGAACAAACGAAAAAAAAAACAAGAAAGAAATAATTACGACCTTTGCCATCTGTCTGTCTGGTGTCCCAGCCGTTCGTTACATTCACCACTGGAAGCTTCAGATTGACAGTGGTGAAAGTGACAGTACTGGCATTGATGCATGTGTGTGTGTGAGTGTCCACCAGTTGAAGATGTGCACGGTGCATCGGCTCACTGCCTGACCCGAACCTCCCAAGACCCAACCGGACCATGGAATTATTGGAACTCTGGGGCCCCCTGGTCTGGAAAATGGCAATAAAGCTTTCAAAGCGATTGATAGCACTGCATCGGCTGGTGCACGAGCTCGCGGCTCGTTCGCCGCGACAGATACTGTAACGATTTGCAGCTGACAAACCGCGAACCTCGTGTCGCGGGTGTGTGTCGAGCAGCCGAGAGTTCGGTCTGACGAACGGTTATGGTGCATTGGCAGCAACAATTAGCCGCGCGTTTAATGGCAACCGTTGCGAGATACGGCACAGCCAGACATCTGCATTCGGTTAAGTTATGACACAACAATGAAATGGTGGAAGGCACACACAAAAAACCAAAAAACAAAAAGCTAAAGTGCAGATAAAGGTGGAGTGCAGTTAAAGTATCGCGACGATGGGTTTTAGTATCGGCAAATGGCTTAAGTGACGATTTTTGAGGAAGTATTCTTCAGCATACAGCAGTGAACGTTGGAATCAGTTTTGTTTGCATTTTGAGTCAATGTTTCATACGAACAGTTTTATTGTTGGCAGGCTTGTGGGTGCCGACCCACATGCGATGGCCAAAGATATCGCCTGGACTTTGTCTTCCCCAATAAATTGGACGACTCTTCAGATATTAGCCAACCACACTAGCTTGGCAAAGGAAAAACTCTTTCTGAGTTGTTTTAGTATAACCAATAATTTGTTTGAAAATACGAAATCCTTGGTAAATGGCAATTTCTTACAAAATCTTTCTTACAACACAACATTGTCCACACCTTGGCAACGAAACACAAACGATAATGAACTGACTAGGCATCTTGACGTAGTGTTTTTTCTTCTCTTCTGTCTGCTCTCCATTGAAGCAGTCAAGTAAATCCGTCCATACCCGATGCATCTACTTTGTTGCTGTGCTCACTGCGTGAATACTGATAAATCCGTCGCCTGAATGAAATCATATTTTACATTCGGATAGAGCCGTTGTGACGTTCCGGACGGTGCGGTAGCATTTGTTTCGCACAATCGTCCTACGGTCCCGGCTGTGCAACATTGTGCACTACTCTCTCGGTGTGCAAGGTGGGAATTATCTCGCCCAACAGCAGTGTTTGCCAGGATTTGTGCATCATCACGGCCGAAGGGACAGCAAGAAAAAAGGGTAAAGTCCATTACATGTTTTTTTCCCTCTCTCTCTCTCTCTCTCTCTCTCTTGCCACGGCTCGCTGCCAGCCACGCTGAGTGTCCCGTCCAAGATTCGTTCCCTATTTCTGGCACTGCACATTTGATTGGCTGTGTTTTGCCTCCCGGCCAAAGGCACATCCGCGAGCACATCACCGTTGCAGTTGCAGTTGTGATTTAATCCGGGTGGGGCAGCATAAAGCTGATTTATTTGCATGCCAATGCATACGGGAACGTCCGGAAGCGTCGAAGAATCCAGAAAGGTGATTAAAGACCGGGAAATGGAGGATTATAGCACGACTGTAGCCGTGCGTATCTATGACGTGCCAGTGCTTTTAAAAAAGGCCACTGGAAGAGATTCTGCACAATGGAATGATGCGCTTGGCTTGGATTAAGCCAGATACAATGGTTTGTTGAAGTTTACCTTCGGAATAAAATTACTTCTTTTCAACTGAATCCAATTTCGTATGGTCACAACAAAAATGTAACTAAATCGCTTGAGGTATGCAAAAAGATTATACCAAATAAAATATGAAATGTACTAAAATGTCGTAAAAGTTCATTCGAGGATTCATTTCATTATGGAGCGTGTTGATACAATGATTGCGTTACTGTTTTGCATAGATGCAGGCGTCAAAAGGTAGTCTATGAAAAGGATCTTTTCAAACTCTTGGCCTACTATTCTATCATTATGCTCCGTTGCATACTTCATAATAAACAATAATCAAAGATTGTTTACATTGAATAGGAACATATTTATCACAAAAAAAAAACAAATAAAATTACTTCATAAACAGCAGACTTCATGACTTTCGGCGTTCCTAGTAACAGAGCACATTTGCAACGGCTCTGCATGCACGGTAGAAAAACAAAAATACGAAAACTATCCACCATCAGACGATTACGCTGCCAGGAAATATTACTCACCGAATCCCATCCACCCACGAAGTATCTGCGGTAGGCGAAATTGTGAGCAAGTCACCAGAAAAAGTTTCGTTACAAAATTCACGTTACTGATTCAACCCCTCTTGCCGGTGTGAGACACAGAACTGCACTCGTGGCAGAATTTTTCCCGCAAAACCCTCACCGGTTTTGGTCCGGCCACACCATCCGTTGTGCAGTGTCAAATAAAAAGCGTCAGTTTATATTAGAAGTCACATATCGTTTGTGGTTTTGTTGTTCATTTGTTGCCTGGCTCGTTTTTTTTTCGTGCGCGGTAGAAAGCGGGCACGTGTCGCAGATCGGGGCCAACAACAAGAATAAACAAAATGGGGGATGAAACGAATGATAAGACGGCGTCGGCGTTTACTGACAGATATCGGGATAGAGAGCCAGATGAGCCCTCGGCTGGTGGTGGTCCTTTGCAGACGCTTTTTACAATTCTAGTCATCCACCCCACCCTGCAAAACACCTTCTCTTCTCATTGCTTTGCCCTTGTGTATGCCTGTTTAGGAGGGGGTGGTCTATTCGCCTTCGAAGCCAGAACGAGCGAGACAGTCTCGAAAGTTTTCGCAAACAAGGTTTGGCTGCATAAAGTTCTTGTGCCCGACTGTGGTCGCGAACTTTCGGCTTCGAGCTTGTGCTTTTCTCTCTCTTCTATCTCTCTCTCTCGCTGAACCTTCCCTTCATCTCTGCCCTTCTGGTAAGTGTTGTGTCTCCTTGCATTGCATTACCGACCGATCTCATTTGCTGAACGAGGTATGTTTCGGATTATTGTGGTGCAAAAGCACGTGGAACCATTGGCCAAGGGTGGGGGGGATGGGGCTGGCCTTGTTGTGTGGCTTTAGCTAAAACTTTGCCCGACAAGCGCCACCGACCAGAGAACATAAGCAAAAATGGGATTAAATTTGGCAACAGTTTGTGCTTCATAATTTATGCAAAATTATGAGTTTATAAATCAAGCGTTCGCTTGTTGCGGGACGGAGGTTCTTGCTCCCTTCTCTGGCCGTCCCTTGGCCACCTACATGCCACTGCCACTGCTCAGCTGATTGGCCATCGGAATCGATTGTGTCTCATTACTTTTGGCGTTTTGTTTTGCTCCTCCATCCAAATCCAGAACGCTCTCGGTATCAATTCTTGGGTTTTTTTTGCTGATGCTTGAAGGACGTGTAAATATCTCACATTTCCAATTTCTAGCGAATAACCTCAACCGTGCGTCGTATTCGTATCGCGCGATCAACTGCCCTGTCCGTCTGCCAATTGATCCGTCCGTTAGAGCCATTGAATCGAAGCTGACGGGCGAAGGATTTCCAGCGCATCGCATGTGAACTGATATCTTACTCGGGGGGGTTGTTGTTTTTTTTTTTTTTTTTTTTGGCGAAACGCTCGTACCGAAATATGAACTCGCACTCGTTTCGAACTGGTTTCGTGGAATAAAATTTTATGTGCCTTCGATACGTGTGCGTCTGCCTGTGTATGGATTCCCGCTCAAAAAGAAAGAAAAAAACTTCCAAATGATCCTCACTGCTCGGAATGGATAAACGCGAATGTGTCGTATTTTATACGATTTGATGATTGTTGCTTGTTGTGGTTTGCATTTTTTCGGGACGGGAATGTTTTATTCTTGCTATCCTGCTGCTTGCTTGCCTCCGCCATGCTGTGGCGGTGTACATTTTGTGAAGGCAAATGAAATTGCAATTTTATTAGCGATGGTATGTACGGTTGCGCGATAAAATTACCCACGGGATTTCGATTGTGGCGAGTTCAGTACACCCTGGCGGGAAGCTGGTGCATAAACACTTGCGTTCGGCAGCGCCTGGAGTGCCCGGACTGCACGCGGAAAAAGCACGTGCACGATCGTTTTATTGGCCATTTCGGTGGCCAAGGAATGTGCATAAAATCAAATATGAGTTGTGCGTGGTGCATGTTTGTTTCCAATTTGAAAAAGAGAACACAAATTGGAAAAGTTAAAATTTCACAACCCCCCCCCCCTTTTTTTTAGAAAAAAGACATAAAATATAAATTGGAAACAGGTTAACAATCAAGCCGATGGGTTACTTTTATGCGAGCGACATTTGTCATGTGTCACAAAAATAAAATCTAAAACGGAACATATAAATTAAATCATAGTCTTCGAACATCAATTGTTCAGATTCCAATTGACTAAAATTAAAAATATCCTTATGAATTAAAAAAAAACAATAGTGCTGTTAGCAGAGTTTGTTTACATTAGTGGAGCATTCATGTGAAACTGTTGTAGGGCTCTACTGTCAAGTGTCGACATATGAGCGATCGACAAAGAATAGGGATAAATAGGGCCAAAGGATTTTGATTGATTGTGCTAAACAAACTGCTATGGAAATCAGTTATATTTTCTCCAACTTGGGCATATTGCATCATTCACTATTCACGATTTGTCATCATCATTTTTGCAGTAGATATGTCAAATCGGAACTGTCAATTGCACGGTTAATTCAACGTTATTCTAACTGTCACCCGGATAATCGAGTTTCCATTGAAATTGCTGTATTAAATTTAATCTTTATAGCAAATTTTATTGAAATGGTTTGGTAAATAGATGTAATAAATGATTAAAAACTGTCGTAAATGTGATTGTAATGTACATCAGCTCTAGCTGCAACGACTAGAAGAACTCAACCAAGGGTTATAGTTTACAAAATGATCGGAAGCTAGAAATAACGTTCATTTATACGTTCTACATGCATGTAAATCGGTTGGCGTCAATGTATTTTGATTGACATCTTTCTCCTCGCCGCTACGACAGTAAAGTTGTTACGAACAGCTACGAATGACATATCCACCATTTATTGTAATGGCAAATTGCTACGAAAACAATTCCCTCGAGATTACGGCAAATCCTTTCCG
The DNA here is from genome assembly GCA_018908115.1 of Anopheles rivulorum. Taxonomy (NCBI): domain Eukaryota; kingdom Metazoa; phylum Arthropoda; class Insecta; order Diptera; family Culicidae; genus Anopheles; species Anopheles rivulorum. The sequence goes on along the minus strand of STHB01004284.1, from coordinate 4,237 downwards.
GTTAGTCTGATTACGATCGGTGATCCCTGCACCGTCCGTAGCGGCTAAAGGCCGCTCACGGAATCCCAGTGCCAGTGGGCAAAGAAAGGCTAATCCGTTTCCTTGCCTAGCATCGGAAACTGGGTGGCCCAGAGTTCCCGGGGAACCAGTCCCTCGCCGTGTTCCGTGACCCGTACCTATACGGGGCATCGGTGTAGTGTTATCCTCTTACAGGTCACTCGCGCCTGGGACAGCTCAGACAGTCAATCACTGTAATCCCTACTCGAGCCGGTTGCCGAATTCGCACCCCCAAAGCTCTCCCATGGGAGTTGGACTTTCTTCTCGTTTTCTTCTTGCTCCTAGTCGCCCACACCGGCCCACCGCTGCTTATTCGGGCAATGCGCACGAAATTGGATTTATTGAAGCCGAAAGGAAGCTAATTTCGGTGCAGAAGCAGTCAAAGGTGTCCCCTGTGGAGCTTAGTAGCTGCTTAGCAGGTGCATACCGTACCGTTGTCGAGCGATAAGACGCTTTTACCCCTTTTTTGCCATTACGTTCGATTTTACCGGATTTGTTTTTTCGGGGGGGGCCACTGAACGTGTTCTCTGTGCTGTGTTTTCGTGCTTTTTCGGGAGGCTGGGCTAAGTAGGTGTACGATAATCGCGATTTGTACGTCACTTTGCATGCTTTGCGCACCTCAGCGTCGATAAACGGGGGTCGGAAGAATGTCGAAGAGGTCGGCCCACCTCGCTGCAGCCACGTGTCGTTGACGAGAACGACGGCACAAACGACGGCACAAACGTCGGCACAAGTGGTCGCATCGGGCGCGCCACACCGTATTGTGCTGTCGATGCAACCGGGCCCGGTCGTCTCAGTTCGAGTGTCGAGCGTTTTTTTGTTCGCTTCTTTTTGGCTTGCTTTTTGTGTGTGGAGTGTGTGTGGAGTGTGGCGGCCAGTCTAGACAGGGACTAGACTTCATAAAAAGCGACCGAAAGCATGCATGCATTTTCACGCTTCCGAGCGCACCACGGGCGGCACATGGACGGGGACAATAGTAGGGGTGGTTGGTGCGCCAGTGCACCACACATACACACACACCCTTGCCTCTGCAACGGGCGGGTCATCGGCGGGATGAGTTCGTCTTTGCCAGTGTTCGATGATGCATACAGCACGGCGCTTACCTTTGATCATGTGCCACACCGGCGTAGTACGGTCGTGCAACAATTTGGGAATGTTCGTTACTTTCTTTTGGGGGTTTGCTTTGATCCGTGCTAAAGAGCGCTTTGACAGTTTTTTCGTTATGTTTTGTTTTGGAGTTCGATTTGTTTCCAAAATGGCAATGAGAATGGAAAAACCAATTCGTTGTATTTTGATATTGTTTTTGTTTTGCTGTGTGTCTGTGTCCTTTGGGAAAGATTCTTAAGTTAAGAGCAAACATACCATTGTTGTTTAATGCACACCATCCATTACCAAATTCTACCGAATAGAAGAAGAATAAAAGTTGTTTTAATTATCGTCAGAGTTTTCCCGTTTTTTTACCACGAACCATATCCACTGTTCGCATGTAATCATCTTTACCTTTCCTTGCAAGAGTTGGATTGTATTGTTTTACGGTGGTTTTAATTTTGGCGAGCAATGTATATGCAGACAGCTCAGTAACGAAACTCCACGTGCAGGACCAGACCGGAGTGTCTTTCGTTTTGTGTTTAATCAAAAGAAGTTTTATTTCTGTTGCATTCACTGGCTGATTTAAATGATGAGTTGAAGGAATGTTTGGTACATGAATAATGGAAAAAAGGTAAAAATATATAAAAAAGGGATTAATGGAAATATGAAGCGTTCATCAAAAGGAAGTAAAATATGCCGTCTGATGTACTTCGCACAAATTCTCCATAGCAATTCATTAATAAACCTAACCACCGAAATTGAATCAATCTGAAGGAAAAAAGAAACAGCCGAAAGACACCTCACAATGCCTTCACTTTAAGCACTCACCAAAATATTCGGCGGCTCACTCTTCATTGCTCAAAATAGCACCCCCTACATATGCACGGAAAGAATAAATATATATGTATACATTGCTTGATTAACATCCCGCTGTCAGTGATGGATGATGCATGCGGTTTTAATATGCAGATCAGCAAACGTGCGGTTCCGCTGCATAAAGGCCGGCTTCCAATAGGTCAATTAAATGACTGATGATCATCCAAATGCGACAGCGAGCGCTTTGAATTGGAGCTCGGGAGCGTGGAGTTCCTTTTTCGTGTGGAGTTTTGCATATGTCCGGGGCACCAAAAATAAAAAAGCGAAAGATGGCACGACATGAAGAAGGAAACGAGAGGAACACAGACACACACACACTCACGCAAGCGGACAGTCTGGAGGTGCCAAAAACAACCAGACATCCGTCATTGTTTGGGCGTTTGGATTGGCAGACGAGCAAAGGGAGTAAATGAAATAATATTTTGAAAAGACAAAAAAAAATCTGCACCGTAACGGCAGCGAATAATTGCGTGGATCGTTAACGTGCAAGCGTGACAGCATTTGCAACAATCATTTGCGTCGCACTGATCATTTTGACTGATCGTTTTGTCTTCGTTTTAATATTTCTACTTACCTTTTGTATGTTGGAAAAAATGTGTTTGATATTTAACTTTAAATATTTATCTCCAATAATATTAGACAATGGTGAATGTTATGTAAATGAACGAAATTCCCAAAGTAGCTCATTACATTTTTGCACTTTTTGCTCACCCGGTTGTGCAAAATTGCTCATGGGTTATTGCACTTGGCGACTCCAACAAAAAAAAGGCAAAAAAAAACAACAAAGACAAGTGTCAAACTGCAAGACAAAAGCAGAAGAAAAACAAACACCCCAAACACACAAAACAAAAACAAAAAAAAACTTCATGCGAACCCCCGAAAGTGAGCAAAATAAATGTCGTCTGGAAATTTATGCTGCTTCTAGGGTTGCATCTCGGACTGGTTCGGGGTGTTGTTCCACGTCGTCCCGCATTCATACGTGCACACGCAAAACAAAAAACCCCAGCAGAAGAAAGAACACACAAAAAAAACAGCAACCTCGTCCACATAGTCGTTGGGTATTGCTGGTAGCCGGCACTGGCGGTGGGTTCATAAATTTCAGCTCTAAATGATCGATTAATTATGGAAACCGTTCCGAAACCGTGTTTTTTTTGTTGGCCGTCTCGTTGCAGTTTCATTCGCCGTTCGCTTTCCGACCGACCAAAACATGATACCATCCCTTCCAACCGTCTCTTTTTTTATTATTTTGGCTCAATTATTCTCTGGACACCCGACTGATACGGTTTTTGGGTTCGATAAAAATATTAAAAGCAGACAGCGTGATGAATCGCAAATATGGATCAATAGATGGTTTCGCTCAAGCATTCTAAAGGCGTCGGTATCAACATTCCTTCGTCGACCATCCTTTTTTTTTTGGGGTGAAGAAAGACTGAAGACGCAAAAACAGGAATGTTTGGGTTTGAGTAAGGATAAAATCGAGCTTAAATTCAATACGGCGTTCATTTGCTCCTTACGAAATTCATTGCATGAATACTTATTATCAATTCTTATGATTATTTAATTTAACTTAAATTATTATTGATATAATGTAAAAAGACAACCAGAACCATTACTTATTCTACTTCAACTTGTAAAAAGTCCAGAAATGGCTTCAATTACCATTTAAATACCATTGACAATAGAAAAAACCTTGGAAGTTTGTACAACTTAAGCATAAAGTAGTAGTAATTCTTTGTTCATTTTTTAACTTTTCAATGAAAGTAAACATTTAAACATGAATTTTGTAAGAATATTTACATATTCAAAATATTTATAGTAACAAAGGTAAAATTTTGCTATAAAATTATTTCTTTTTTTACAAATTAGATTCTTTCCAGACATTCCTTGCCTTTGTTCAATTTATTATGATTACTCACATAACTTTGTAGATACAAATGCATTTATATAACGATTTCTTAAAAACAGTGGAATAATAATTTCTTTTGATTATTCAAAAAACAATTTGTTGACTGGTAGTATCAACTAAAACCAAAAAAACCCTCTCCCTAATAAATTGTACAAATAAAAGTCTGGTTTAATCAGTCAATGCAACGTGTCGTCCATGGTCAACACACTCGGTGCCAATCAATAAAACCAGCCAGAAAGGTTCTAAATTAATTAAACGAAATAAAGAAAGCAACATTCGCGCTACCATCCTCGGAGTGGCTTCTCGTTT
>STHB01004263.1:0-16560 GCA_018908115.1 Anopheles rivulorum | reverse complement strand
GACAGCGGGGGAAAATCTTTCAGCAGCCCAATGTTCCACACGAAACGCTTATCACACTTCATGAGCAGGCCAACATTATCGCCGCTACCAGAACTGCTGCCAGCCCTTTGCATTGTATTAGTAAGATCATAGCCATAGGAAAAATAGAAGTAGGGCGTATCCAGCGCCTGGCGCATCATGGCAAGGTAGGTTTCATTCTGTGCTTTCTGCACTTCAGTCAAATGCGTCAGCGATTGAGTGATTGGGATCACATCAAAGCCGGCCATCTGCCAGATCGGTTCGTCGTTGATTAGACCGATGAAAATGCGATGCGTTACCACGACTAGGTGCAAACCGCTGGTCAACCGAACCATACCAAGCACCCCACATATTTTCCGCAACTCGTAACCGTGGATGGGTAATTGTTCTTTACTTTCCGAAGCTGCAACATATGAAACAAAAATCAATGTATGAAATCATTGTCACAAAAAAAATCTGACACAATACATACTGTGAAACGATACCGCTCCTTCTGGCCGTTCGATGATAACAAATTGATTCAATCCGGAAGGCTCGATGAAGAACCTGTCCGGTGTAATATAACTGGAAATAATAGAAGAAAAACACTCAATCGTTAGAAACGTTAAACGATAAACAAGGACTGCAAAGCCGTCAAATACGGGTTTGTTCCGCCTGCTGCACGAACTTAAAAAAGTAACTTAGATGTTTTCTACACAACTACCAATCTGTTTAACTTTGCTTCTGTGGTTTACTATAAGCAGTACTGTTTCGATTCACACGAAGCGTTCTACATTTAAGATAAATTTACTTACAAATTCATATCATCGAAAACTCGTAAATCCATTTTAACACGACCGTACGATAATGAAGGCAAAGAAAATAGCTGACGTTTAACAAGCAGACACGCGGTAAATACAAAAAAGGTGTGAGTATGCATCTGTTCGATAAACTGAAACATTTACATGTTTCAAGCAACATAATGCGGTGCTGGTGCTAACCAATCAACTATTTACGTTCTTAGAAATATGTGTGTCACATAATACATACTTTTTTGGTTCGACCTTTTAACTAGTTAAGCTGAAAATGGTGAAATTCTTGTGCATACAGCAGAATCGAAACACTGCCAAAATTAATGTGAACTGTCCAATCAAATGCACATAAGAGCGTCTTCCACGTTTACATGGATTATTTATACGTACTGTACACAGCTGCCAAGATGTATACAGATTGATTGAGCACCACTGGTTTGACAATTCTGACGAATATGCGTGCCGCAATCTTGCTGTTATCTAATGTGGTGTGGAAAAAAAACAAATTCTCTTTAGAGAAATGTCAAACTATAGACGAGAGAACTAATTGTTTATCCAAAGATTTCGTTGTAAATCGCATGCTTTGTAGATGAATTCATCCAAGTGTTGCTCCGGATAGTGTATACCCTGAAGCAAGGTATTTATTTGAACAATCTCGAATGTGTACACTTTTCACTTTAGTCGATGTATCCGGGTAACTTATCTATTCTTCTTTTACCGTACACCAATGCTTCAGGCTGCCCGCGGCTAAGAAACTGCATTACACCGGCTAACTTCGTTCTATACCACAATGATACGAAACATGGTGCCCCAAGCCCGTTTGTTCTATTCGACGATCACGACGAGTGCTACCGCCACACTTGCTTCGAAAATAAAACCAAAGTTGGACGAATTTCGCACAACCGAGCAAACCGTGGCCAAGCACCACCGTGCAAACATTGGTCGCTTCTATACCATCCCGACAGATGTACGGAAAAAGATCTTTGGCCATGGTGGACTGCCAAAAAGCTACGAAAAGCAGATTAAAACATTCAACGAATGCTCGTTAATGGTTCGTCTACCAGCTGTCGAGATTATAGAGTATATAAAGCGCACTGACTTCAACCGTCCGGTGAACCGGTTCGTACTATACGGCGAAGATGGTGCCGGCAAATCGCTTACTTTGGCACATCTTTTACACTACGGATTCCAGCAGCAGTACGTTCTGATTCACGTACCTTGGGTGCCGAACTGGATGAAGCGTGCCAAGGAAACGGCCAACTCGAGCACAAAAGAAGGTGCCATTGATTTGCCGTTGGACGGTGCTGCCTGGTTATTGCATTTCAAAAGCCAGAATGTGTCATTACTTAAGGATCTCGGCCTTACGGTGAGCCGCGATTACGTGTGGACTAAACGTGAGATAACACCGGCAGGTGCACCATTGCTGGACCTCGTCGAGCACGGTATTAATCGGGCAAAATTCTCCTGCGATGCTATTGCCGCCCTTTTGCATGAACTAAAGCAACACTCGAATGCCGGTCGTGCTCGCACCATGGTGTTGATCGATGGGTTTAATGCATTCTTTCAGCCACAGACGCGCCTTTTAACCGAGAACAAAGCACGTGTTAAGCCTGATCAGCTCACGCTGACGGATCCATTCCTCAGCATCACTCGCAACGACTGGAATAATGGCATATGTGTGGTAACTATTGATCAAATGGTGGCAGAGTTCAACGACAAATCGAAGAGTCAGTCACACTCATCGGATGCGGAGATATCTTCTCGTCCTCCCCTATCAGTAATCGATTCGCGCGAGTGCTTTGAACATCTAGATCCGTTTGTGCCAGTACGCGTGGTCGGTTACGATGATGCTGAATATTTTAGCTGCATCCAGTACTATCTTGAGCGCAAATGGATTCAAACGACTGAGCCAGGATTTGAAGATGAGCTTAAAATGTTGAGTTGCCAGAATCCGTACCAGCTGATGCAGCTATGTGCTTCGTTGTAGAGTGGGTGTGGTTCAGTTCAGAAGTAAGGGTTACTGATAACGCTTCATTGAATAAAAGTTGGTTCAAACATTACCGATACGACTACGATGTATAACAATCAAAAACCTATTGCTGCAGATCTACGATTCTACGAAGTCTAATGTAGATTAAACGTTTATTCAATGTCTATTAGCTTGATAGCCTAGAGAGAAACACATAATTTTCACATTCTGCATACATAGAACACAACTATGGGCGAATAATTAATATATCATGGACTGGTATGCTAATGGAGTCAATTAACGCCAATATCTACGTTGAATTCTATTTAGACGTCAATAAACGTACGTAGTCCTTATAATGGGAAACGGCGCTGGTCTATCAGTTAGGATAACTTGGTCAAGATTGATCCACGTACCTGGACAGTATGTTACGCCCGTGTACATGGTTCGCAATCGGTCCGAGGATCTTAGCTTGTTACGGACCTGGCCCATATGTAGATGATCGTTAATCCGTTATGCAATCGACCCGGTGGTCTTGTTTTTATATTTTGTTTTTTGAGCGTAAAGTTCACATAATATAATAAGTGAACATATAGCAAACATGCTTTGTTGATTGAAAAGACGGATAAATAAATACATAAAAAAAAAACTTGAAAACGTATGACATTTCAATTATAATGTACACTAAGGCGAATTTATAGTAAGCGTCGTAAAAACTCCGTACTAAGCATCCCCGAATAATTTTAAAGGTTACATATTTTTATTCTGATAAATTGCCTCGGTTGTCACAGCAGTAACGGCATTACATTCGCACAATGACAAGATGTGTGTGTGTGTGTTTTCAGTCGAAACAATAACATTTACTCGTTGTTCGTTTTTCAGTTCAATTTTTCCCTTCAGTGACATTATGAAACGTACATTATATTGCAATATTTTGATTTAGTTAATCTGTTCAGCTAACACGGTAGAGGAAGCTTCTATCAAAACAGGGTTGGTAAACGCAAATAATCATTACAGTGCATTATATGGTACGCTTAAAGCTCGCAAGACAAATCCATCCAGATTGGGAGGATGGAATGCTTTTGATGCCCAGCTTGATGCGCAGTGCAGTCAGTTTAAAGTAAGTTGGAAACATTCAACGAACGTAGCACGGTACTGAATAAACCTAACGTTATAACTTGTGCAATTCAGCAAAAAAAAAAAAAAGAAATAATAAATCACATTGTTTTCTCTATATCCCAATGCCAAAAGTTTGTGCCCAGAGCTGTTCGAACAGCGGCTATGTATAATACTCTTTCCGCAACTGCCCAATGTAATTGATAAGCGCTGTATGACCAGAATTCAATATCAAGTTGCTTTACTGCGTACGACCTTCCATGCATCTCTTCCCAAAACTTTATCAGTCATCTTGTTCAGTCCTACGTTTTATAGCTATTTTAGCGACAATTAGGAGACAAAGTATAGGTCTGTTTTTTCCCTAAATTTATACATCAAGTGTGCTTCCCTTCCGTAAATTGCTTCCTACGACTCGCATTTCACCAGTCCATTTTGACCGCGGTTGATGTACGCGTTCCTGTAACGTTTGCCAAATGTGCGTATGCCTGATTAGTCGTTCGATAAAATTTAAGGCACGGTTTCTTTGAAACAACATCGAAAAAACCTCCTTGGGTATCTTGTATCCCATGCAAATAATTGAAATTAACATTGAAACATATTACAACCACATTGCACCGCTTCACGCGAATTCACCGGCCAGGAACCGGCTCGAAAGCATGGTCTGCGCCAAAACCTAGCAGCAATGCAAATTAAAGCTGGTCGTGCTGATATAACAAAATTTTTGTTACACTTTACCATAGTTGCAAAAAAAAAAAAAACACAGTTGCGATGAATGACGAATGATCGTTCAATGAATGAAGTTTAAAATAATGCTCAAGGCCAATAATAACATTAATGATAACGAATGTTGGGTGCACGGTAATAGTTGATCTGACAAGGTGTACGAGCTTTGCGCGTGAGCGTAAAATTAAATAGTTAAATAATGCATGTTAAATTCTACCTCCCGACCGGTTGCAAATGGAATTTTACGCTATGCCGCTATGTTCACCTCCAGCAGTAAGACGATGGTTCGCAAACTACGCAAACGCTACTCGTACCCGGTTTCGATCGATGATCAGAATTACTATTGCGTTCTTATCACAAAACATACCATTAACCTTACAAGTTGGCCTGAGTATTATCGTAAACGTGTACACACTACATCCTAAAAAGGGGTTCGGTTGATTGAATCGTGAATCTATGGAATGGCAAAGGCAGTAGCCGTCTGGCACTGATCACATTCTACAGCGATTTGTTTAGAGCATCCCTGTCATCCACACACGCATGCTATATCTCTATTCGCCTGTATCCACCAGTAAATCGGTTTGGCGTGTGCTACTTTTTACAGCTCCCGTACACCGGTCCCATAGTTAGCGCCGCCAGCTTTGTTCAGATGCGCCTTAAACATCTCCAGGTCCAGATCGACGCTCGTTTCCACCTGCAGCTCGACGGCAAAGTTCTGCGGAGGATGATACGGAAAGGGTTAGGAATGATTACGGGTAAAAAACACCACCGACGAAGCGAGCTGGTTCTGCACCGTGCGCACGTACATTGATCACGTCCTTGATGATAGATTTGTCTGTGGACATTTTGGCGCGCTGCATAACACCGACTTCCGGTCCGATCCAGGTCAGGAAGAGGAACTTGCTGCGCTTCGACATTTCGTCACCCATCTGTATCCGGATGTAGCCGAACGCACGCTCGTCATCGTGGAACTCGCTGCAGAACTCACCGAAGCCCTGGCCCTTCGCGGAGCAAACGATCTTTAAGCCGTCAAACTTGAACACGGCCCACTCGTGATCGCTCAGGTTCGAGCGTACGTCCTCGTACGCCTCGCGAATAGCATCCTTATCTAGCGATGTTGGGAGCGCCATCTAGCAAACGAGTGAAAGTAGGGATGAGAAGTTAAGATGTGTTAAACAATCGCACACATTGCAATCCGGTATCTTAATCGCAAAGCACTGATCATGATGCCATGATCACAGCTCCAAACTATTTCTCCACTTTTTTTTTTGTTATTTCAAACACATTTTGCCCACCAAACCTGCCAACATACGTTTCGTAAATGTTTCTCTTTAATCTCTTTCGGCAAAGATAAAACAGCAAGCTCTGTTCCAAGCTATGCAAGCGTCGTTCAAATATCCAGGAATTTACCCACTCAAGAACTGTGTGACTCTATCAGAACCCAATCACTAACTGGCCATCATTAGCTTCGCATTGCAAACATCGACTTCAAGGCAGAAATGAAGAATGTAGAGCGAACACAGAAAGAGAAGGAACATTGTAAAAAAAAGAGGAAGGAATGGTGCAATCCATTTATTTTAAAGCACATTACACACTTGAATCATAATGCCCCAGCACTGGAAAACATGCCGCACCCCAAGTTGATGAAGAGTTTGCTGAAGGGTCGTTATCTTTGGTGCCCGGTATCCGCAATCACGAATACCATCTCCTATCGCTATTTGTAACATATAAATGTTTGCACTTTTTGCCACTTAGCTACAGCTTATCTGGCTGAGTCGTATGTTTCTTGTTCATTTAAGCCACCGCGATATGGCGAAACGCAAGCCCAATACGTATCCCGGAAAAGAAATCATGTTTGCTTAATAATGCTGATTAGTACGTTAGCTGTTATTAGCTCAAACGTTTAAAATAATGTTTGCTATTAGCTGAACTAGTTTGGTTATGAGGTTTGACTCATTTTGTCTACTTTTTTTTAAACCGATATGGTTCATGGATTGACGGCAATAGTTCCAAAAACCCCCAATGTACCGAAACCTTCTTACGCTGTACCAATATCCGATGGAATTACGTTTCCAGCTTTCCAATTATCATTCCGAATTAGCGATAAATTAATGTTCGTTTAGCAAAGCAAAAGCTTAGCAAGTCGTACAATTACAGTTACACGTGCTCGTTCAAACAGTGCGCTTCGCTATATTGCCACAATGTGCAGCACAAAACTGACGTCAGCGCGTATTAAACGACCGGAAATAAAAAGGTTCGCAGGCCAGTGGCTGAACCCATACACATGGAACCGTGGAGCCAAAAGCGCACAACACAACACAACACAACAAAACAAAAAAAAAAGAACGGGAGTCTAAGATTTATACATTTTTCCTTGTAGCTTTCTGCTTCTTCTGGTTGGCGTCGAGCGGTTTCCAAAGCTCGCGAAAATCGCCGAAAGAACACGCTGCTTTCGGTGTGTTAATGCTTTCATTGCCTTGCTAACGTCACTACCGAGCATCGGGAGGCCAGTTGCAGAACGATTCGGGTAATCTTGTTCGCTACAATCTCCAAGAATGCTCCCAAATATTGGGTTTCTTCATGAGCATCCGATGAGCTTAGAGATCCACGCTGGTGGTATTTTAGCTCTTCCAGCTAGAATGTTCAACTTCTGTTCTTCACACACAAATTTCCGAGAGTGATTCGATTTGATTTGACCGGAGCCCGGTCATGGGTAGCAAATTTTCAAACGTGTAGCGCCCTTTTTTGTGTACATCCAACCCAGCGCAGGTGTACGAATCCATCCATTGAATGGCCGTGTGCAAAACCACTGCTGCAAATATCCTTGGATGCTTAACGCCACTGTTAAGCGTTCCGTCTTACTTTCGTCTGTCTCGATGAGCTACTTGACCGGTTTGTCTGTGTGTGTGTGTGTGTTTTATTTTTATGTCATGGCTTCTTACCATCGCAGGCACACGATCGGACACGGCCAGCCGAAGCCATTATGCAGCCTTGATCCTTGAAACTTTGTTGCGGCGCGATTGTCGTCGCCGGTGCATGGGCGACCATGAACCATATTCGTTGCAAATGCTGTTGCTTGTCGGCGGCCATATTTGGCGCACAGTCACACACAGCGCTGGAAGATACGGCGACACGCCGTGCAACGCGTGATGCGGCGTGATTACGTCATACATATTCCCATTTTACTACACGTGCATCTCGCTGTGCACAACCCTACATTAGCGGACCATATGCCGTATAATGTTGCCGCGACGCTGCTTGTTTTATCGTTTCCATGTACGCAACATGGCTGCAGATCATACTTCGTTGGGAAAATTTGCTTGATTAGGCGAAAATGACTTTGTACCGTCCCATTGCAAAGGGTCGGGGGGACAGAGAATGCATTTTCGGGGCGCTTTTACCACTATCAACCACGTGAAATACACTTGCCTGGCTGGCCGAAAAAGATGTAATCATCATGAACCCCGGTACAAAAGTTCCTTTACCCGCGTGGAAGTCATTGGTGCGTCCAAAATAGTATATATTCGGCGTTCCAGAGTACCGTACCGAGCCAGAGTGGATTGATCGATTTTACCGTAGGGCATTCGTGCCTGACCGGTGTGCTGTATAAAAGAACCGTTGCTCCTATGCTTCTTTGCACCTTGCCACTTTTCTTACGTATCCAGAAGATGTGGCCCAAAGTTCCATTTTGATCGGTTGCCAGCAGCGAATTGCGATTGCTTGATTTGTAATCTTAAAATCACAACCGAGCACCTGGACTGGTGGAGCCAATGCGAGCTATTTAATTGGGTGAACACGCGCGTCGGCAATTTATATAACCATATGTCATTGGGGAATTGCATCCGTTGTGGCCTCTTTTCCATCTCATCGTCACCCTGATTGATTGCACCGTAAGCTAAACGTTTCGAAGGGTTTAACAACAACAACAACAACAGCGCAGCTACATAAAAATAAAATAAAAAAAATCCCAACCATAACCATCTCCGTTGGGCGAAAAGAAAGGAAGCGTTGCTTTTAAAGCATATGTGCATATTTTCCATTCGTGCTTCACGAGCTTTTTGTTTGCCAGGTCTTTCTCTTTCTCGTTCCATTTCTTTTCTTTTCTTTTCTTTTCTTTTTTTTTCGGTGTTGGTCGAAGAAGTTTCGCGTTTCGCTTAGCTTGTGCTCTATATTTCAGAAATACAGTTACCAGGTTTGCCTACCGTCGTACCCAGCCAGCCTTCCAAAGTTTCCAAAAAACTCTCTGCTTTTCTAAAAGAAGGTGGGGGGGAGGGGAGGGGGGGGAGGAGGGAAAGCACACGACCCTTTCTCCTAGCCGGGCAACAGAGCAACTGAGATGAATTAAGTAAAATGTGAAATTATCCTCCACGCATTTAAAAGATCCACGCGATCGCATCCCAAGCACTTGCACGCAGCCCGTGCTCAGCTATCATGGGATGGAAAGGCGAGAAAAGAGATTATAGGCGTGGGCGCATTTTTTTTTTTTTTTTATGTGTGTTGGTGTTATTTCTTCTTTCGACGAGCCATTGGCCCCAATTGGGCCTCTTAAAATGGAACGGGGCGAACAACAAATAGAGAAAAGAAAAAAAAAAGGGTAAAGGAAATCATCGGCAAGATATTTTGGGCGCTGGCGTACCGAGCCATCTTTCTCCGAACGAATGTATGTGGCCCTGTAGGTGCTTGATATTCCGCGTGAATTTAGGACAGCCTCTTATTTATTGCCCACACATGTGGCGCGAAGCCGAAGCGGCAGGAAAGGTATCGTACGATTTTGTAACACTTTGCTTTGCTGAGAACGAACGAAACCGGCGGCATGCAATGCATTTCTTCTGCTGACAACGGAAGATTGGGACACTGCAAGCAAAACGCAGCAACCAATGCTCCTTTCACTCAACACGCGTGTTAAGCTACGCGCTTTCTCTCAGCGTGAGCAAAGAGCAAAGCAGTACCGCCACAGGATCGTACCATGTGCACGTGTACAGTTTCACGAATTTAATCGGTTTTGGGATCGTTTTATTGTACGAAGCATGATGCTCTTTTCGCGCCTCATGATCACAAGATGCAAGCAAGCATCACCAAGTGTAGAATGTGACCAGAAATCGACATTAGGCAAATGATAAAATAAGTCTGCTAATGGGCGCGTGTTTATCGTACCGCATGACACAGTTTAAGCAGACCCGCAGTCCATGCGCTGCAGAAAACGAGTCCCGGGCCGCGATGGGATAAGTGGCACAAAAAAAACAGGATGAAGCCATCATCTTCCTTTATTGCAAAACGAGTTGCACAAAACTCAGCGAAGGCTCCAGGGTGAGGCTGCATTACACGTGTGCTGGTTTGCAACCTTTCGCTGAGAACTTGTTTTTCGCCCTTCGGATGGAGTTGGTTTGGGCCTGCTCCAACCTGCGGACAAAGTGCCGTGCCGCTCCGGGCAACCTCGGCAACAATGGCGTTCCCCGATGCCAATGATGGATTTTTTAACATTTTTCCCTCGATGACTAAACTCGGCTGCATGTGAATCACACCGTGTCTATTAATAAAAGGGCTCTTTACTAAACCTAACGTCATGCAGCACACATTCGCATACGCAGTAATGCGATGAGCCGACTATGAGTCAGAAATCGAATCAGCTCGATAGCTAACCCGTAAAAGGCAAGGAAGGTACCTTCAGATACCGATGACGGTGTTGGTGTCAATTAAGATGAAGAAGAAGAAGAAGAAGAAGTTGCTCGATCGCGAGAACAGCGAGCTGATTCACCAGCCAGTTGTGTGTGCCTGTTTTTTTTTTTTGTTTTGCTCCATTTGAAGAATGCCATTTAAAATGGGATACCCATGGAAAATATGCACATAACGTCGGACATCGCATAACGAAAAATAATCACTGGCCAAGCCACATACACCGCCGATCTGTCTGTGGGTATGCGGGAGCTTTTTGTTTTACTTTTTGTGTGGTACAACATATTAGTTTTACCCACTGCGATTATGCTGGGAGGTAGCAGCACAAAGGATGTACGAAAATAAAACTGCCCTCGGCACACGGGCTGCAGCATACCATTTCCCCACAAGCAGCATAGCAAGTGCAATTTGCTTGCACACGGTTAGACACGATATGGGGACACTTTCGTGAAGGAAGGAAATTGTATTGGCATCTTTGGCCGACCGACACTTACCTTACGGGGCTTTGCCTCAGACATTTGCTCGACTTCAACCGGATCCGACATGTTGCTGCTTGAAATGCACGTACGAACAACGATTGATAGTGATTAATCCGGCGAGGGTGTTGGCGAGTATTGAGGCGGGTTTTTTTTCTTTTGTTGTTTTTTTGAAGGCTGGTAATGCTTGTTTCCGGTGTGATTCGGTCTGCTTTTCACCAGTGCCAAACAAACAGAACTGACAAGCACTATTGCAATTGCACACCCTTGGTTATTTTGTGTTTTCTTTCCAGCAACGAACGCTACACCTAAACAATACGGGGTAAGGTACTAAGGACTACACAGTGCACCGGCAGTCTTCGCTATGCTTTGCAAGACAACAAATTCCGAAAGAGACTGACGGGTAAAGCGTGCGCTAAAACTGTACACAATTTTACACGTGCCGTACGGGCAAACCTTTTTCCTGCGTATGCCGTCCGAGAAAGCGAAACGAAGCAACGTAGGCTCTTGTTTGCTCGCTTTATCTTGGAAGCATTTGTCTCGTCACAATCACCCCACCCCACAGCGCAGCGCCCACAAACACATGCACACAGGGTTCCAAAACGCTGCATAGGATAGGAATTCATAGCGCTACGCAAGCATAGGAAAGAGGGAGACAAGCAAGTGCGCGTCTCTTACCTCTTCTTTTCGGATGGGCAGTTTTCTTGGGCTTGGTCTTGCGGTCACGGAAGCTCACGGTCAAACCAGTTACCGCACACACACACACACACACATGCACGCACGCACACAAATTTGCACAACGAGCATCGGCGAACGAAGGTTGGTCATCTTTTTTGTAGGGCGCCATGTTGCACTGCAGCTTTGGTAACAAATTATTCTGGGATCTATGCGGAACGCTCTGCTTAGCTGCTACGATTCATAAATTACTGCGAGTTAGCGCAAGCCAACAGATTGCTTCACGCAACTCCAAACAGCTATTAAAATAGCTCAGAGAAATTCGACCAAAGCTCAATGCTTACCCACAACTGTCAAATTGAACGATCCGTCCACGCAACTGTCAAAACAGCCAAAGCTTTTTTTTTCAAAATTGATATACGAGTTTGTGGAAAAATTCTGCTAGCGCGAGTTGGGTTGCATTGTGAAGGTGCATTGTATATCGCGTTAAAGTGAATCAAGTGTTGGTGCAGAAAGCGTCCTTGCTTGTGATATTTAACTCATTTTAAGCAATACTATAACGCGTAATTCAATGAAATCAAGTTAAAAAGCAAACGAGAACCCAAGCAAATAACTACTTCGATCATAAAACACGGTGACCAACCACCCGGGCCGGTTACCACCCATTTTGTGTAACAAATTGGAACCCCCATTTTGCATCTACGGTCATAAAATCGCGATTCGTTCTTCAAGCAAGTTCTCTTTGTCTACAAGCAGCCGTTTTGTGATCGACGCCTATTAAGATTCAAAGTTACGAAGTCGAATTAACTGGTTACCGGGAAAAGGCAGTATGCTTACAAACGAGATGGCAAACGATTTTGGCAACAATGAGAATGCTGGTGGGATCGATGATGGATCGACATATAGGATCAACAGTATTATGTTGCCTTACAAATTAACCTTACAAATTATATCTACGGCTGAACCTCACTTTTCCATTAATGTCGATAGTATGACTACTATCCCGCAGTTGAAGGAAATCATCTCCCAGCAGCTAACCGCCAACCCAGACGACCTTCGCCTGGAGCATCAGAATAGGTATCGTAAAATGTAATAGAATACTACGTGTTATGAATCACACATTTCATACATTATGAGTCACTCACGCATTCCTCAATTGAATTCCAGCTCAATTAGATAGGTCTTTTTAGCAACACTATTTCTTTGGCAATGCTCTATTGCTGCTTTTTTAGTCAAATCTTGGCGCATAAATTATTTATCTTACTATTTTTAACCTTTAAACATCATTCCAGAGAGCTACTTGAAGGGTCGTTAAGCGAAAATGGGCTGATCGATTATTCCAGGATAATAGCAGAACAGCAGTTAAAGGAAAGCATCTCCCAGCAGCTAACCGCCAACCCAGACGACCTTCGCCTGGAGCATCAGAATAGGTATCGTAAAATACAATAAAACAATACGTGTTATGAATCACACATTTCATACATTATGAGTCACTCACACATTCCTCAATTGCATTCAAGGTCAATAGATAGGGCTTTTTAGCTAAATTAAATCTTTGTCCACGCTCTATTGTTGGCTTCTAGTGAAATCTTGGAGCATAAATTATTCATCTTACTATTTATAATGTTTCAACAATCATTTCAGAGAGCTACTAGAAGGGACGTTAAGCGAAAATAGGCTGAGCGATCAGCCGATAATAGCAGCCGATCAGCAGATAATAACTACGACACGCATTGCGACACCTGTTGCGACACCAGTTGCAACACCTGTTGCGACACCAGTTGCGACACCCGTTGCGACACCCGTTGCGACACCTGTTGCGACACCCGTTGCGACACCCGTTCCGACACCCGTTGCGACAACTTCAGAGGTAAACGCATTTTTCAAGTTATATGTATAAGTATGGGTTAAGCAAAATGATTGTAACAAAACATTTTTATGTTTATTTTCAAAAAAAACCTATTTTGCCATGCTTGCTGCAAAAAAAAAACAAGGAACCACGGCAACATGATCTGGTAGGACCGAAGATAATGCTATCGAAAGCAGTTACCTTGCAGAAAATAAATACCGAAACACCCAAAAGAAAGAAACCGAAACAAGTATCGCTGGCATTTGCTATCGCCAAACATATCGCATTGTCGAACCTAATGAGAGGTAAAGCATCCTCGAATCTCACGCCACCATTGCGTGGCTAATCGAAGGACATGTTTTGCAAACGTACTTACCACACATCCTTCTACTCTCTCAGATAATCTCAGTTCGATCCAGTCGACTTCGGCTATAGCAATTAAGAAAGCTCTAGCTTCGAGCGCTGTAGCTGTTGCGTTGCGTCATGTTGCTATCACCACAAATGGGCAGATTATGATATTTAACAACAGCGCTGGGACGGGTGGCGGCGTAAAACCGACTCCAAGTGCATATCAGCAGCGCATGAAGAAACGGCGCGCTGCTCCTAAGGATCACATTGTTCTTTACTCTGCTAAGCATGTAAGTTTTGATTTTGTACATACGTTCCCGGTATATGCTAAACAAATACACTCCATTCACAGGTAGCATCGCAGGATGAAGGAGCAACATCATCACTACAACACGAGCACAGTGTCCAACAATGCGACCTGCCTAGAACAAATGATGTTTCGTGCCAAACCGATTTTCCACAGCAGCTCATTTGAAGAGCACTGCTATTCGTGGAATCATATTGACAACAGTATTAACAGATCATTGACTTCATCGATTGAACATGACTGTGCCGGAGAAACTAGAAAAATTGAAACGAGATTGCTGTTGCAATCGAATGGCCACCAACTCAAACTGACTTTAGCCATTTAAAATTTTCGAATTCAAGCGATCATCGTTCATGGAACGGTTTCTCAGATGAAGATAGAACGGAGAACTATTACACAGAGATTTAATATTTATATTTTTCTTTAATCATTTTTTTTTATTTATTTATCTTAAATATGCTACTATATTCAGGATACGGCAAACGTCGCAAAATACTCTTTTTATGAGAATTGAGCTATTATACGTTAAATACCTTAAATTTTAATGATTTCTTACAATATTAATGCCTTTTGGCCGTTCTTTTGTGAAGAGAATTATACCAACCGTAATAGCAAGCAGATAAGGAAAACGTTTCGTTCTACTCATCCCTATTCCAACGTTGTCCTATTCCTTTCTTTAGATTTTAACTATATTATACATGAAATGTATCGAATAAGATGCGGATCCAATTAAACATAATGAGAAATAAATATTTTGATAAATAGCTTTCAGTGCTTTCTTTCTTCTTTGTGCAACATACATTAAACTAATCACATTTAAAAATATTGAAATAATGTTCTGGTTGCAGCATTGCACAGAGCAGTTCTTAAACAAAAATTAAACCAAACAGAGGTCTCAAGATGAATTGTTACGTCAACAATGTGTCAAACTGGCTTTGGATGCAGATTTGCTAGACAGAGTGGATTTTTGATAACACAATATGATAAAGGTGATGATTTTGGCAATATAAGTTGTAAAAATACACCTTACTTTCGTTGGTTTATGGTAGCTACGCAGCATACCAGCATAATAGTGTGTTCAAATATTGGTACGTCCCTCAAGCAGGTAATTTTGATGATGTTTGCTTTCATCCAGACGTGAATCCCAATGTTGAACATTGGTCATGTAAAAATAAGACTTATAATTATGTTAATATGTTCCAGAACCCAAACTCAAAGCCATAAAATGATCCCCGGGCTTAAGCTGTACTATGATTTCATGTCGCAACCATCAAGAGCGCTTTATATATTCTTGTCGATCAACAAGGTTCCCTTCGAGCGATGCCCGGTAGCGCTGAGAAAACGTATGTGTATTGCGTATCAATCAGTGCGAAGCTCTGTTTCGTATCGTTATATTATTTTAAATCGCATTTGTTTCGCCTTTCTTAGTCGAGCATAAAACAGCCGAATACAAAACAAATGTTAACCGATATGGCAAAGTGCCGTGCATTGTGGAAAAGGAGTTCCGGCTTGCAGAGAGCGTCGCTATTTACCGATACCTGTGCCGAGAACATCGAGTATCAGCTCATTGGTATCCGGAAGACTCCGTGCGCCAAGCGCGCATCGACGAATACCTCTCGTGGCAGCACTTGAATATACGCGCCGACATTTCCTTGTACTTCTTCCACGTTTGGCTGAATCCGCTGCTAGGGAAGGAAGTAAATGCCGACAAGACGGAACGTTTACTTCAGCGTGTAGATAAGGGGTTAAACTTTTTCGAGCGAGCTTTATTGCGCAACGGCAAGCAGCCATTCCTCGCCGGAGATAGCATTAGCATAGCCGACCTGTCAGCGGCTTGTGAGATTGAACAGGTTAAAATAGCTGGATACGACCCTTGCAATGGCAGACCGCATCTGAACGCATGGTTGAATGCCGTGCGTGATTGGACGAATCCGTACTACGACGAGGCACATAAATACGTTTATCGACTTGCACCGGAACACATTGCTACTCCTGCCGTTCCGGATGACGACTGAGATGATTGCAATCAACCCGAATGAACGTTGTTTTATCGAACGAGTTTTAAACTTACTTTTTTGCTACTACGAACCCCCTATAAGGTAAGCCTATATTCCAACAAATTGTATGGCCGTGATTGATAGTTTATCTTATCGAAATGCTAAAAATAAACGTGGGCTTAGGTTTTTATACTGAAGAGTTTTGATATCGAAGAAATGTAAACCTGACTTAAAGTTACATAATATCAAAGGAAACGGCGTTTATTAATCTATGAAGTGTAATTATAGTTGTACCATCTAAGACAATGAGCCTCTTGTTTTACAGCCGACCAAGTCTTCGACTAGCTTAGTATCTTTCACACATGTTTTAGTTAGAATATCTATTTCCTTTCCTGGTTTTATGAGCACGTCATCCTCAATGCGCAATCCGACGCCACGGAATTCTTTTGGAACGTCTGATTTGTGTGTTGGTATGTAAATACCTGCCAAAAAAAAAAAAGATCGATTAGTTTTGGGAATAAATTTGTCTGTTAATTCAATCAGCTTAATAATTACCCGGTTCTACCGTACACACCATTCCAGGACTTAATCGTATGTTTCTAGATATGAGTGGGGTGT
>STHB01004221.1:0-16580 GCA_018908115.1 Anopheles rivulorum | reverse complement strand
GCCGAAGGACCAGTTCTGGTGCGCTTGTGCGCCCGTAATGAAATGGCCGCACACATTCTTTTTCAATTAACACACACATGCTCATGCCCGTGGAGAAGAAGCGCGGATTTGCGGGGTGGGGGGGGGGGAGGGACACGAACGGGGACAAACGATTAGTTTAGCGGCCCCGTTATAGGGTGCTGCCATTAAGAAGAACAAGAAGAAGAAGAAACGCAGCACGAAAATTAATCAACACACTGACAAGCCGTTCGAACATTTCGCTCATGATCGTGCACCACGCTCTGTGTGTGTGTATTGATCAGATCGGTTAGGTTCGATAATTACACCCCGTCGGGCAGTCAAACTTCGGCCACCATCAGTGAACCGAATCGGCTAAAGGATGCCTTTGGGGACGAGTGCACGAGTTAGACACATTGGCGGCTGCCATCTTTATAGCGCGATCGACGCAACGTCTACCGCACACAGGCAACGGTTAAGCCACGAGGCAGGTTGTGTTTTGGGAATTGCTCGGATGCGCAAGTGAGCGGTTTTCATTACAATATTAGTATGCGTTCGATTCGAACACTACAGCGCGCTACTGATAAGACGCGTAACGGTGTAGACGAGCTGCTGTGCGCGCGTTTGTGTAACTCATGAGAGTCGTCTAAGCTAGAGGTAGAAGAAAAAAAAACAGCACATTTTAATGTCCCAATTATATGTCCATTACCAAAGATTTGTTTTGTTGTTCAACGTTTACCTAGCTACTGAGTGAGTTGGTAGTTTTTGCAGCTCCCTCTGGCGTCAAATGCTTTTATGTTGTGTTTGTCTTCAGCTTCTCAGGAAAACATCACACAATGACAGTTCGCAATATTCCGACAGTCACCAAATATCCACAAAAAATGGTTCAAAAGACGAAACAAAAAACTTGTAAAAACTCGCATGGATCACGTTGTTCTGTCGCTTTTGGCAGTTCGTCAAATATTAACAAAAACAGCAACAAAAAAATCCACATCTTATTCGTGGGATAGTGCAAAAACAAAAAAACCAACAACCCAGCAACCAAGAAACAACTACAAACCATCGCTCGTAGCTCGTTTGGGTCCATTTAGTCAGAATCTGATAATAGCCTTCCTTCTTGCGCGAGTTCCATGGAACTCGGAGACATAGTTTTGTGACAGTACCGAGAAAACCGCTTTCTGCTGACAATTGACTGACGACTCCCAGGTTTTTGAAGATGTTGAGAGATATCCCTCCCCTGGGGGATGTCGCGGCACCGATACAGCACAATTAGCAAAACAACCCTCTAACCAAAATGTGCCAAAAATATATACATCTATGTATCCTTTTGGCCGACACCGCGTCGCTTCTGCGGTGCAGACGAATAGCCAACTCCATCCGTCTGGAGCGGGGTCGTGAGCATGATGGGAGCTTTTATTTTTGTTCCATTTGCTCGTTATTTTGGCGTTTGGGCGATCGTCTGTTTCGTAACCGTTTCGGTACTGTTCCGAACAACCGGGCGTCGTCATCCACGGGACGGCTAAGGAATGTTAGGCGGCGAATTCTTGCAAACTTGTCAGTCGATTTTCCGACAATCGGAATCGAGGACATCGCGGTGCAGAGACGGTTTTTGGTGGCGACGGAACCTAACACGGGGAACAACGGCAAAAAAGCAACAAAATACCTCGGACCCGTTCCATTCGCTTGGCGCCAGACCAGACTGAATCCCAAGATCGGCGCATTGTGCGGCGCGCCAGTGGCGCCAATTTTTTGCCACAACAACAACGTCCACACGACAACCCAAACCCCCGAGATGGCAAGGTCAATCAGCCCGCCCCGGGGCACGACACGAACACGTGTCGCGGCGCACCGTTCGGTAGGGCGTGTGGAATCGCCGAAATAGAAAAGTGTAAAGCACAAAGGTCGCCCTCATCGGTCGCCACCACCAACAAAACAAATGCGTTACGGTGCGCTTAGCGGCCGGTCTGGGTTTGGATGGCATTTTGTGCCGCTTATCCGGACGCTCCAGGAACGTGCCTGGCGATCGCTGAACGCGGCAAGCCTACGGTGACAGACCCCCGCAGGTCTGCAACGCAGTACCATCGGTCCTCGTGGACCGCACCGGCCGTAATCTGAAACCGAACGCGCATGGACGCTTTGCGCAATCGGTCACGGCACGGCCGTTCTCGCTGGTGTGGAGCGATTAGCGACACGTTCTTTTTTTTTTGTTCCTCCCCGA
Organism: Anopheles rivulorum; assembly: GCA_018908115.1. Lineage (NCBI taxonomy): Eukaryota > Metazoa > Arthropoda > Insecta > Diptera > Culicidae > Anopheles > Anopheles rivulorum. The sequence goes on along the minus strand of STHB01004221.1, from coordinate 14,365 downwards.
ACGATTCATGGATTGTTCAATTGGTAGGAGTGAAGATTCTCCGTCACTCCCAAGACGACGACGACGGTGAAGAAGTTGGGAAGCAAGCGACCATGGCACGTGTGAGCTCTGTAAGGAAGCAACCCGTTGTGTAAGGCAACAGCACAGCCTTACCAACAAGGGGCCATTGGCACATTCCTTCTGGATATATTATGTGATACATATTGTGTGATACGATTATGTTTACTTCCTGTCGCTTTTGCTTGGGTCGTCAAATTAAAGTTTGCAAACGGTTTCGGCCCAACACACCAGAATTGACCAGCTTCTGTGGCTAAATGTAATCCAAGTTGTTGTTTATGGAAATTGGAGACACTTTGAGCGGAAGTTACATTCCTTTGCTGGTGATCAACGATTTCCGTGATGTAGCACCATTCGCTCCTTGCCAGAAACGCTAATTCTTTCTACTTATTATGGGTTTAGAATTATGAAGCTCGGTTAAAGGTTTGAACCGCAGGCGAAACATAAGCACCAGTAAATTTCGATGTTTGGGCATATACATAACACCAATTGGTTGGCTCGTGAGTTAGTATGCTGCGTGACACTTTTGAATTCGATGCCCATTTTTACTTCACTGTTCACTCCCTTTCGTACACGATTTAACACATTACTTCTCGTGTAGGATTTTTTGTAATGTTTAAGAAAAAGAAACTATACAGAACTATCCCTAGTCCCACTCGTGCCGGAATTGTTCGTATCGGTTGTCAACTCTATTCATTTCTATTCATTTTTGTTCATTTTTGCTACAGATGATACTTAAGTTTTAATGTGTTCATTCATTGACAGTTACGAACGGAATGAAATGTCACACGATAGAACATTCGTTACGATATACTGTTTAACCTTAGCAAATCTAATCAACAATCTTTAAACGATTAGAGCCTACGGTGTGTAAAGTTTTTTTTCCTAAATTTGGAAAAGTAAGGCTTTATTTTATTCGAACATTTCGAAAAACGTAATAAAAATAATCTAAATCAATACCTTAAAAAGGTATGCAAGGCACTTTTAGTTAGTTTTTTTTATCGTTTTACTGGGATGTAATGGATTAAGTGATAAATAACATTAGTCTTAAATTCGATTGAAGTAAATAATCGTTAATAATAAGTGTTCTTGGAATTTAATTGTGACATCATTCATAAGAAGAAATAGTTACAAGCTAAGATTTTCACATTTGTCCTTATAATACAATCACAAAGGCCTTCATTTGCCTGATGCTGTTACGACTTACGATCAAGTGAATGACGATCGTACCGGGAACGATTGACTCCAGGAATACCTCAGCTATCAGGAACGCGAGAGCATGATGCACTTGTACTATGCTCCAAACTCCATACTGTACCGTATGTTCGGAAATGTAAGAGCCAGCAAACACTAAAGTGGTAGTGGCGTCCCGAAGTCCCCTGCTTTCTCGCTACCCATTTAAACATCTTCGGACTCCTCCCCCCCCCCTCTGGCCGTAGCATAGTACGAGAACGAGTGCGCTAGAGAAAGTGGGTACATGGTTGGGGTCACTCTGCTGTGCGAAGGGAGAAACGAGGGAGGAGAAGCGACTCGAGGAGAGGGAGTTATGCGGCGCAACACTTTAATCAACACTTTGACATTTAAATTGTCCGCATTCCTTTTGGCACACGAATTTAAATACAATGGGGTTCGCCCCAAGAGCCCGCTCCACGGACAAAAGTGAGCGAGCGGCCCGGTTTTAGTTTTTTGCAGCAGCAGCAGCAGCAACAGCAACTCCCCGGAGTGCATTTCCATTGTACCCTCCCTTCCCTCTCCCAAATCTCTTCCCTACCAAACAATCCCCGTTCCCGGTTGTGAGGAACGTTCGAAAGCGCGTACGCGTACTTTCCCAGCCAACCGGGAGCCGAACCAATATTGCGAGCAATCTGCTCAGTATTCCTACCGAGTGGTGCCTGCAGAATGCATCAGTGTGGTGCGTTGCAGTGCAGCGAAAATTAAAAAGCGAAACAAAAACCCGCGTACACACACACACACACACACATCAGTGCAGTGGTACGGCAGGGTGAAGAGAAGAGAGAGAAGCAACAAAAAAAAAGAACATAAAGAAACATAAATGAGTGCAGCACCCCTTTTGTGGGGTACGCATTCCTTTGCAATTCTGCAGGCGACAGAAGACGACGAACCGCCACAGAACGACGCGCGTATCGGCCGTGCGCGCAAGCAAAGACGCAACAGCAACCAGCGCGACACGCAAGGTGAGCAACAACCGATCCACCCGGGGATCGGAGGGTGGAGATGGGGGGAGGAGGGGGACGAGAGAGAGAGAGAGAGAAAGGGGGAGGTGTTGGGTGCGCGCGGAGTGTGAAGTTGCATCCAAGCCCTTCTCCCAACCCTTAGCCCCCCCCCCCCCCCCCCCCCCCCCCCCCCCCCCCCCCCCCCCCCCCCCCCTTGGTCACGATACTGGCCGAGACGTCACGTTATGAAATGCACGCCGCAAAGGGGTGTGTCACGGCACGCAGCTGTAAACTGTCGTTGACACCGACCGTAGCCCATCACGGGCCACGGTTCTTCTCCCCACAGCCTCCCCCTAGATCGCAAAGGTCCTAAAAGGGTTTTGGGTGGTATTCGCGGTGCGGTGCGCGGGCTACACACACGCTGCGTTCTTCACGCCCATTTTTGCGATGCTACGTGCGCAGCAGCTGGGCGAGAAACCCTTCTTCCCCATCACCTCCCACCCACTCTTCCATCGCCGCTTCCACCGCGTGTCACCTCTCGTCTGCCCGTTGGGGGCCTTATCGTCGGGGCACCCGAGGAATGAACTGGGTGAATCAGCTCGAACGCCGACAGCCCACCAGCAGTTACAGCGCGGGGATGATAAAAGTGTGTAATTATAAATAATTGATTTATTTATCTGACCGACCGAACCTCCGACCCTCCCCCCCCCCACTCCCCCCCACCGATATCATCTGTTGCAGGCCAGCAAAACCACACCGATCGTCCCGGCGATCCCGGGGGAATGTACGCACATTAGCAAGAATGACGGTGCAGCGATGGTGCGTTGCGATCACAAAGCTGCAACAACACGTCCGCTGGTGACCACTCTGTTTGTTCCTCCCGATTAGCACTGGCAACGAACGCTACGCACCAAAGGTATTGTGCGTAGTTTGTATGCGCGATCGCAGTCCCGACCCACGTTGCGATCGTGTCCTGACACAACGTACCTGTACATCGGGTGGCGAAGATTTTTCCTTCTTCAGCTGCTGCGCCATTCGTGAGCGTTCCAGTCTCTGTTTTGCTCCCGGCTCTCCTGGGAAGGAACCGTTCGGAAGGTTTTCTAGTGGCGTAATTGCATCCGCTGCAACATTGGCAGCTATTTATACCGGTCAGTTAATGAGGTACCCGCTTCCGAGAACGCTTATGAGGGGCGAGGGCAAAGTATCGCGCCTTTAAGTTTCTCCTTACTAAATCATTATTCACTGTTGGGAAAATCCCATTCAAAACTCTGTGGAAGGTGGAAGTACAGCGAAGAATAGACTAATTTCTCACCCAATTAATTAGTGCGGGGGTGTCGATACTACCAGGTCACTGGCAAACAACATTCCAATCGCATAGTTTAGGGCGTTAGTAATGCCGGGAAATGATTGAGGTTTTGTTTGTCCAAACTCGGCACGTTTCTGTGCCGCGAATGAATCATCGCGCCCGTTCGGGAGCGGGATTTTCTGCACCCTTCGGACCAATCATTTTCCCACGACGATCAATTACCGTGGCTTGCGTGGGCTGTGCGGTGCACTTGGTGGAACTTTCCGCCCTCAACTCGCTACTAGTTTCCGCGTAGCCGCACTATTTTTCCACCACACTCATTATCCTTCAACCGGTCCGGATCTGGCCCCAGGATCGGCACTTTTTTTTTACCGCCTGTAGAAATATTGTTATTACATAGCAAACATTTCAACTCCCTGCTTTGTGCCACCCTCGGAACCACCGACCCGGCAGTGACAGTGATTGAAGGGAGCAACAGCACAGCATTTGCTGTGTGTTTTGCGGAAAAAATATGACTTCAAATTCAAACTGCACCTTCATATGATTGACGCTGGAAAGGTCTTACGCCGGCGTTGTTACGGGGGTTTGCATTTTCCCAATGAAGGGCCGCGAGCTAAAACCCGTTCATCGCGAGTCCCGAACCCAAATCCCACGCGCCCGAATGTCTGGCAGGCGATCGGGGAAATCATTTGGAGCAATCGCAACAAAAAAAGTAGTAAATAAAAAATCACACACACAGGCGCGCGAGCGCGCGCGCACGCTTCGTATTGGTTCGGGTGCACGGTAGTGAAACAGCATCATCGTCACCACTACCACCAGCAGCGTATCGGAGCGATCAGTTGTGTGGCACACAAGCACCAGCGCGTACACGCACGCAGACAGTGGTAGGTTGCGCGCACACGAGCACTTCGCATGGCGGTGAACGGTGGGCACGCAACGCTCCGTCGTCGGAGGGGGTGGGGGATCGGGTTTTTGGAGGGGGGGACGGGAGGGGGAATACGAATCATCATGATTGGATTAAGATCACCGATCAATCGGGCCGATCGGCTAGTCTTGTCTGAGACGGCGACCATCGAACACAGCGCGAACTTACAACGCGAATCGTGCCCTCCGTCGTATGTGCCACCGAGTGCCGCGAACACGAAACAGAATTACAACAAAAAGGAAGGAAAGAAAACAAAAACCTCTCCGTGTGGCGACTTACGCGAGCCGCTCAGCTTTCTCACTCACTCACCGTGATTTTGCGTGCAGCCGACGCAACATCCTTACCAACTAAAACCTGTGCGATCCTGAGCACTGGGCGCATCAAAGCATTTTGTTGCGTACTTGTGTTGTGGTTTATTTGACGTGCCGAAATTTTAGCATCTGTGCTGTGTTTATAGGCTCCAAACAAACGCCATCTTGTGTTTTAGTGGTATAGTACGCAGATAAGTCGTGACACCGTGTGCGCAGTTTCGAGTGTCCAAGTCGGACCGTTTCCTTCACAGTAAGTGTTGTTGTTTTTTTTTTGGCGTAACACGCGCAAAATCGCTACACGTGGACGGAAGAGCTACTGTAGGGGGTTCCTTAAAAGCGAACATTGAAATAGAAGGAGCGCATAAAACTATTCGCACTACTACTACTACCACTACTGCTATTCCTTCACGGGGCAAAACAGGTGTTTTGCGCGGTACGCGATTTAATGAACGCGACAGTATATGCAACAGTGACGATCAGTATGCATCTTGCATACGCATCGCAAAGCAACCAGTGTGTACCTTCCCAAAACCTCAAACGATGATGACGTTTGAGTGGCTGAGTGTGTGTGTATGTGCGTGTTTTTTTTTCTTTATTTGCTTCTTGTCTTTGCCAAAAGCGTACACTCTATCATCCGCGCTGGTGTGGCAGCCCTTCGGGGTGCTAGTCCGGCACCAACCGCTCGTCGACTTTCGTCGCACGAACGCACGCGATCGCAATACTAATCTAAAAGAAAAGAAAAGAAAAGAAAAAAACAGAAGCGAATCACTTTGCCCAGTCGTTTGCCGCATGACAAAACGCGCTGAATGTCGGCTGGCTTCTATCGTCGGCCGCCAGGCGGAGACATTGCGGTGCCGGACACCGGAGATTGTCTCTTTCGCTCGTCTTTCGCACGATCTCGCTCGCGCGCGCCAACCCATCCACAAACGGCTGATCAAACGAGATTAAGTTTTCAAACGTACCAGGCGTACCGGAGTGTGCGCTGAAGTGAGGAAGGAGGAAGGGAATGGGGGGGTTGGTAAAACAGGTGAAACAGGGCAGTTAATGCAAATCAGCGATCAGCTTTTGTATTTACATATTTATTTGGATTTTTTTTTCCTTCAAATATGTATATGTATTAGCAACGCAGGTGATCGTGTTGAGCAGAAAGCAAGAAAAAAAAAAACACGAACGATTCAGTGCAGAGCGGTGTGGTTCGTATCCTTTCATCTATTGCATGTCCGCAAACACAAGCGAAACGAAAAGCAAAGCAAAAAAAAAATCCCTACCCACTCGATTGGCAAAGTGTTGCGGATCGTTGAAGTCACCCGCTGTCACCAAACCCGCTACAAGTGACATAGTTTGCAAACGAGACGGGAGGCTTTGGTTGAGGGAGGAGGGACTTAGGGGATATGAAACTGCTGAAACACTGCATGGGAATGTTGGGTTTGCTTTTTCGCTACAATTTACAAACCGCGCTGGTACCATACTGTCTGTCGCGATCGAAATTTACGCACGCCCGGTGATGATATGCTGCCACATTTCCCACACGAAACGGTAACCGGTTTCCGGGCGGCACACAATTATTCACGGATCATGTACCGTAGCAGATTTAACATTTCGTTGACCGTTTAATATGCTAGTGGATGGGCGGAAAATGGAGAGGTTTGTTAAAATGTCCGATAGCTCGGATCTTTGGTTTATTATTCGATAGTTTGTTGAACGATTAAACTATTTAGAAAGAATATTTAATTCATGTTACATCACTTTTTTTCCCCGTATACGGACGGTTTTACGTTTTATTGATTATTAACACACACCCGGTTGGAGAGATCCAATGGACAAGTTGGTCTGTGACCGTTCTTATACTCCCGAAGGATGTGGTTCGAATCTCAAAAACCTATTAAGTGCTAACAAAATTATTCAAGCCAGAATCACATTTATACATCTGTCCCAGTGAAAAACTAGGTCGTTTCATGTAAAAAAAGGAATATGAATCACCCAAAAACCGATTTTCATAATCTTACACATACATCACTTTGTTCCAGAAAGTACACTTGATGTGTGCGCGCTCCCCTACTAACCGGGCTGGGGGAGATGCATTAATTTTTATTTAGAAGCTTAACATTCCAAGCATCGTATTTCCAGCAGTACCGGCGTGTCATCAAAACGTGCCGTCAGCCAGTGCGATGCAAATTAACAAGCAAAACGGGGTTGAAATGTATTCACGCGCAAATGCTACCGATTGCTTTTTGCTTTTATGCGCTAATGGATTAGTTTAGCGATCACAACACAGCCAATAACGATTAGCGCACCAGTTAAATCAAACACGACCCGACCTGAGACCGATAACTGTGGCTAATGGGCAATGTCGTTAAAGCGCGTACCAATCAAAACGGTCGCACACTTTTTTTTACGTAGTATTGGAATCGTTTCTTTTTTCTCTTTTTTTTTGTTACGGCCGGGCTGGAACATCCGCCCGAGTGCCCGGAAAGTGTATTGCAAAGCGCCCGCAGGGGAAAGAAATTCCAATCCGTTACACATTCCAACGTGCAAAACTGCGCTAACCCCGCACTACATTAATTTTAACTCAAATACGTCTAAGCGAATGTAAGCCCCGCATTTCGCGTTCGCGGCTGTTGAATAAACAGAATTCTTAAGTATGCATCGAACAAACAAACAAACACTCATCCTCCCGATCCGGGTCTGCCCGTACGAGCGCGGCTAGCGCGATAATGAATCATGAAATCGGTTACTTTTTTTTCTCGCTAGTTTGCTCTCTTGTGCGATGATCTCGTGATTAGGTAGCCCGTAGCCGATCAATTTGTTAGTACAGTGTTGTGTGTGGAAAGCAAATATTTTGCAAAAATACGCAGCCTTCGCAAACGATCGGCCGCCACGCTAGAACCGGCCGACGGCAGTGCGACGAACAGTGAGACGAACGGCAGTAGTAGTAGTAGTAACTAGGCAAGTTGCGTGTTCTGCTTGGGTGCGAACAACTCAGCATGATTGGATGAATGAGCATCCAATATCACGTGGTAAGCAGTGTGGGTTGTACGACGGACACCGGACTGGAATATGATACAACTGCAACCGTTCTCGCTCATGCATTTTGTTCGATCCGATGCGTCGTTGTTGCTGCTTGCTGCTGCCGAACAGTTTGACGTAAGAGTGTCATTCTGGTTGATACAAATTGTTACCTTCCTTTAAAGCTTCACTGTACGGTGAGCTTAATTTTATCCTGCCTTCATCCCCTTGGGTGGATCTGCGACCTGTAGCATGCGATCACACGATTTGTCGCGCTATAATTACCCGCCGAGCTGAAGCGCTTCTTCCTGTCCATCTGATAAGCTGCGCTGAGCTGCTGCTCACCTGTGTCCGTCCGGTCGATCGGAAATACACGTACCGCCGGTACTCGGTGCACACCTCGCAAAAGCCAGTACACCTCGCATGCCATTATAGTTCATCTATTTATGGCTTACCGCCCCGTCAATGATGGCCGTTGGTAAACAAATGCGCTGCTATTAATAGCCGGTGCGCATCATGCCTGCACGGTCGATGTGGCTTTCGGTTGTGATTACGGTTGTCGCCGCTGACTGGGATTTGTAGCAAGTAGCGGCAAGTAGCACGAGACGTGACACTTCGCGCGATATGAGACCTGTCCAACGTGTGCCGGTGATTGATAGGTTTGCCGACAGGCGCGCCCGAATATTGACAAGTGTGTCGAACCGCGCTTGAGTTCGTCGATATGTCCAATGACAGGCGCTGAGCAGTGTCGGACAGAAATATTATGTAGCCACTTCTACCGGGAGATCTTCATTGATCTTCAATTGAGTGCGAAAAAGCGTCGACCCCGCGGGCGGGCACTCAGAAAGGACTCGGGGACGGCTTCACAGACTTCAGCGTGCGAAATCCTTCCCCGACTTGCCGATGACATCATATTGCGGCGTGACATCAGTGACATGATCAGTAACTCTGGGCAGTGCGGCAAGTGTAGCGGAACTCTCGGGGATGTTACGAGCATCAATCGTGAAGCTGTTTGAAATCGGTCAAAACAGTTTACAACCATTTGAAGGGTGGAATGTGCGGATGGAAATGCCACCACCTTCCTCCTCCCTTCTTCTATCCGCCCACTTTGATGTTCACAATCACGCGCTCGTACAAGCGAACTCACAAAGATTCCGCGTGCACTACGCCGCGTTCGGGGCGCAATGTCTTAAGAAACGAATGGTCACGCCGGTTTTATGAATGTGTGACCATAAATCACAATCTCCAGAACCGGTGACCGATGCGGTGCGGTGCTTAGACAGCCGACCGGGGACAGATGGGCCCGGCCATGCGTTACCATCGCTCGCACATGTCGGCATATCTTATCCCGATGAACACATTCTAATCAACTCAATTGGTTCGGATGTGCAAAGGTCTTTCATGCCCGACCCGGCCTGAAACGATCGACGGCGCGCGCGTGTGTGTACGGTGGGAAACAAATCAATCAATATAGTTAAAGCCGAAGTACCAATTTGTCGCGATTCAAACCCCGATCGCTAGCAGCTGTCTGCTGTGTGCCGACTTCACAGCAGAGCCGACAGGCGGGTTTTCTGGAGGAGGAGAGGGACAACAGGCCACGACCACAAGAAGGTGTTGAATTGCACTCTTGTACTCCATCCATCCCATCCATGAAAGGTGGCGGTGTCTAACGGAAGATGCAGTGTAAAAAGTGTGGTTATGTTCTCTCTCCGCTGGTTCGCCCATGGTCCCCAACGCCCGGCTGGAAGCTTAGGACTCCGCGGGTTTCGATGATGCTAAAAATAAAACCTAAACCACCGCCGCCTGTGCATCATATGCATGGGGGCAACCACACGCCCATTTCTTCCCCTGCCGGCGGCAGTATCAATGGACGAGCGATCCTGCGGCTTTTCTTCGCTCTGTCTTTTTTTCGTTACTCGGTTGTGCCGGTTGCGTGCGGTCGGTTTTTTTTATAGCGTTATAATTGGTTTCCAATTACAAGCGCCAAAGAAATTGCTAGACAACTTTACAGCGGACGGTCGTTTTGGTATTGTCGCACTGTTGGTAGGGATTTGCAGCGAATTGGTGTAGTTTGGGCGGTCTGTCCGGACATATAAACTTTTTATTACATATTTTAGATCTTTTGGACAATAGCTTTCTAAATGCTGGAGATGCCTTGGAGGGGCTAACTGAAGAGTATATACTGTGGCGGTCGTCGGAACTTTTGTCTTGCGGAAACTGTTCACACATCTGGTATGCTTTACTTGCAGATACCAGAAGCCATCAGCGTAAGATAACGTTTACGATGTTCCGTCCCGTTTTGTCTTTAAACGGGTGGGTTCGCCCGACCGGTCGTGCTATAAATAGTTCTGCCATTGGAATAGTGCAGAAAACATGATGTACGTGACGATGTGTTTGGCTGGACCAGTGAAGAATGGTCATTATCATAATACAACAAAGATGATGAGATCCCTCTCCGTGGATCGCACGTACATGCGGGCATTGGGGTGCGTGGAACGATCTTCCTCAACTGATGGGAATAATTAACTGGGGTGGGTTTGTAGCTTTCTCAGTCCATCAAGACTTGCAAGTCCTGCGCGTGTACTCTTCAGCTTGAATCTCTGTAGGAGTCACAGTCTCACGATGAATTGCTGTAATATCACCTACGCCATACCACATCGCCCCAACATTTAGACGTAGAAGGTGTGTCTTTTTTTTCTACTGTTTTGCTGTTTGCTAATCGTTCCGCACGTTCTGCATGAAAGTGAGATGTTCGATCGACTCCCCTGACGCACGGTAGCATTTGACCATGTTTCCAATTTGGCCTTGAAATACGTATCGTGCACGGTTACACGGTGTACCGTGGCAAGATACGTCGCACCGTGCTAATAAGCGGTGTTGTGCGAGATCGGCAATTCATGTCAGAGTGCGCTCTGGCCACGGTTGCGGACCACGGTGCTGGTAGTGGCAGCGTGTTTGCGCTCTCGGCCAATTCCAATCATTCTGCAAAACGCTCAGGGCCGGAAAAGGGCAAACCCCTGCCCATGGGTGGTGATTTTTCGCAGTGATTTGTGTTTTGTTAGTACGGTTCTCCAATGCTAGAGAACCGGTATTCGTTGTTTCCTTTCTGTGAAAGCGTCCACACAGCCACACTGCTCAGGGGCAGGAAGGTGCTTGTGAACTTCCATTGAAGGTTGCAATTGCACCGATTCTTCACACACACACACACACACACACACGCTCCCCACATCTCGTAGGTGCGATTTGCAAACGTTTGCTCTGCTACTGGGGCTGCTGGTCCGCCCTGGGGTTTGCTTTCCTCGGCCGAATGAGTGTGCATGGAAAGGTGGACCGGGTAGGTGCGTTGGCCCAGTACTAACCAATTGGTAAACCGTTGCGTATTTGCTGCAGGTAGCCTGTTTATTTATAGTAAAAACCAGTCCGAAGGATCAAGGGCCATGACATGGTTCGTGGAACGCGCGATTGCTGCGATCGCAACTGATCGCACCGATCTAACTCTTTTCTTTCCGTTTCGCGGAACGGTCGATGAATTTTTATTACGTATTGACGGCGACCTGCAGCCATCGCGCTGGGAGGACTCCCTGTGACGTAGTGTGCACAAAGCCGGACGCTCCGTTTTCGCTCGGTGCAAAGGGAATTCACATTTTCCTGGCCACTGCACTGGCACAAAATTAAACAATCGCTCAATGGTGGAATTCATCGCGATACCATTTTTGGCGAACAAACCTATGGTGGGACGTCATGGTCGGGCGTAAATGAATGGTGGGTAGGCACGCGATAGTACGGGATCATGCGATCGTCGAATTAGACGTATCGACGCATTTCAGAATCCGGGATGACCGTACCATTCCAGCACAGTCAATTGACGTCAATTTCTACTGTTTGCGAACGCAGGTATCGCGTGGTACGTTCACGTTGTTACAAACTACTCCCCTGCTCAGCGGTAATGACATCGAAAAGGTGTAACAGTTATGCTTGATAATTGTGCGTCAGGCTTTCGTTATTACGTTTGTGAAGGAAACGAAAATCCGAACCGTAGTTTGGATGAATAAAAGTTTTTCTTTCGGAATGTGTTTTTTGCAATGTCATCAAAATTTTAACAAACATAAAACTATGTTTCAGATATGTAAACTAAATGTTGAGCATTTTAATTTCTACTTTAAGCTCTCTGGACGTTAGCTTAACCGCATGTCAAACAGAAACATCCAAAACGTCAAAATCAAAAATGTGTCAAATGTCTGCAAACTTCTGCAAACGTTTGTCAGACGTTTGTCAATCAGTATGCGTTTAGGGAGATGATCAAACCTCCACCATGATGATTGATGAGTCTACACATAAAACACTTCCTTTCTCTATATTAGTTAAAAAACATAATAAAAAGCGGTCCCAAAACAAACCTTCACGGTGCGTCGTCACGTGAGCAGAACGGGGAACGGATCAAGGATTAACTTCCATGGCCGCTAGTAGCAGCGACAATTTGCGTTGCAGCATTTGCAAATTTGCAACATCGCTGGTTCACTAACCCTAAGCAACACACAAAAAATCACCGTTTTGTCTGTCAAGGGCGCGAGATTATGGTGGGTGCCCCCGGAAGTGTCCGTGCCCGTTCGTAAGACGCAGAACGTCGTGAGCTAGATGGCGGGTAGCGCATCTAGTAACGAAAAAAAAGGCCGTTGCGTGCGACATACGCGTTGAAACATTAATAACTCGGTGTCGTGTCGTGGTTGATTAATGGTTGATCGGCTTACTATTTATTGTCGCGCGAGCCGTGTGACGTTGCGGCACCAGATCAAACGGGCACTTTTTGGGGTGTGCGATCGTTACGCGCACGCGATCGCCTTCTGTTCGCGTAGGTTTTTGCTTTTGAGGTGTTAAATAATTAACTCCACATTAACAGCAGCTCTCTCTCTTCCTCTCTTTCTTTCATACGATTCGGTTGGTTTGAACCTTCTTCTCTACCTGTTTATGAATGAGATCAGTAGACGCTGCGCTATCGATGATTAATGTCGCCGATCATTACCGCGCGTGTCTGTGGTGGGAAAAAAAATTAAGACACCATCTACATCGTCAGATCATTCGGTGTCGTACACTTTCGAGATGCCCGCCAGTGATGATAGAGGAAGTGAAAATATTATTATAGCGATTTGTTTCCTTCCAACGACGCACGTTGGCTTAATGTTTACACTTGGCAAGAGTCTTTACTGGTGCGCCGGTACACCTGTGCGCCATATTTCATCCACCGCCAAGTGCAGATATAGATGTCGAAGAATTGTTTACGGTTACAGGACAGCTTACTACTATAAGTGTGCGAGAAAAAAATAATAATGGGAAAGGAAAGGTGATGGTTTGGCCTGGCACGGTTGATTTAGAATGCGACGAACAAAACAAAACAACCGAAACACCATCATGCAGCATATGGTGGCAAGCAAGGAAAAAAAATCCCCCACATAGACACACACAGAGGAGAGTAGTGAAATAAATAAATAACGACCATCACACAGGTTTTAGGGGGGAGGGGGGGGGGGAGGGAGAAGGAGCTAGTTTTCGGGGCGAGAATTAATGGGGCAGTAAAGTTTCAGGTTTCTGCGGCCGGTAAACGGCCGTATTGGGTCGGGTTTCCGCGCGATCGGCGGCAATCGGCGTGAAATCTTTATGTGCGACTTTCGGTTTTTATTTATTTGTCTTTATTTATTAGTGTTAAGAGGTTCGCTTTTTTGCTCTCTCTCTCTCTTTTGCTCTCTCTCTCTCTCTCTCTTGCTCTCTTAATTTCTTCTTCTTCTTCTTACCGGCTTTTTGCCGATCTTTTGCTGTTTCGTTTCATTTGCCGACCGGGGCAAAGCGTTTACTGTGGCATTTAAATTCGATTTTATAACATCCTTCCACGAAACACCGGGTGGCTCCATAAAATCACTTCACCCCCTCCCATCTACTTCTCCTCCTTCTTCTACCCTAGCCTTCCTCCCGCCCACAGGGTTCACTAACAGGTGTGGAAGGAAGTGGATTTAAGCGATCAAACCGGGCGGGAGAGTGCGCAAAGAGAGAGAGAGAGAGAGAGGTGTCGGTGGCGCAACGGGGACCACCCGTAAAAGCACCCAAAAAAAAAAAGCGAGAGAAGAAAAGAAAACAAAAAAAACCTGCTCCACACCAGGCCAAAGCACCTCGAACAGCATCGAACGGATGTTTTTTTCTTCTTCCTGGAGACATGTTCAATAAGCGCATAAGCACTGAGATTTACAACGTTTCGCTTGTGCAGAACTTGAACCAATGAGCAGCAAAAACCCAACACAAAAAAAAGTACAAGAGTTACGCACGTTGGCGACCGGGGGGTTTCCACATGTTCGTGGGAAGTCCTACGCGGCAGGTGAAACAAAACCGTTCTCGATCAAACCACCCCCCCCCCCCCCCCCCCCCCCCCCCCCCCCCCCCCCCCCCCCGTCGTTGGTTTTTTTTTTTTTTTTTTTTTTTTTTTTTTTTTTTTTTTTTTTTTTTTTTTTTTTTTTTTTTAGGGGGGGGGGGGGTGTGTTTGGAGTGAATAAAAGTCCACAAGTTCCATCCTACTATCTCCTCTATCAAAGAAAAAGGAAAA
>STHB01004213.1:0-16586 GCA_018908115.1 Anopheles rivulorum | reverse complement strand
CGGCGCGACAAAAGTGCTTAAAATGGTCCCTAGATACCCAAAAGTGAACCCCGAAGTCGATCCGAGGTGGTCAATTTTGGACCCCAATTCGCCTATGGAGGACCCGAAGTCCGACCAAAAAATTTCTCCGGCGCGTCGATCACCGCCGAGGGGCGTACGTTCCTGAAAAGCCGGAAGTAACGCGCGGGCGGGCCGCCGGGCTCAGAACCGGTGCCGGATACCGACGATCGCCAGCAGTTGCGAATTCGTGCCGGCATCGACGTTGTACGACCCGATCACGGCCTGGGCCGGCCCCGCCCCGTTGAAACCGCTCGCACGCTGGTAGCCGACGGTCGTATAGAGGTCGGTGCGCTTGCTCAGCAGATAGTCGACGCCGGCGTTGACCTGGTGGTAGCGCGCGGACGAATCGCCGCCCGACCACGTGAAGTTGTAGCCGACGATGGCCAGCAGCGACGGTAGCGCCTGCCATTGCGCGAACGCGGAACCGTTCCGGTAGCGCTCCGCCTGCACGAACGTCGATGCCGCATCGGGGCGGTATTCGCTGAAGCTGAACGCCGCGCCGACCGTCACGTTGCCGATCGCATATTGCACACCGGCGCGCGCGATCCCGATCGAACGGGCCGACGCATACGCACGGCTGACGGCGCTTTTGAAGAACGCATCGGCCGATGACACGCCGCGCGTCGAACGGATCGCATTGCCGTTGTCGACGTGCAGATAGCCGGCCGCGGCGCTCAGCGGACCGTCGGCATAGCCGACCGCACCGGCATAGGCAAGGCCCGACCCCGACGCACCGGCCACGCCGCCCGGCGAGGCCATCGCCGCGACCGTCACGCCGCGCCACGTCGCACTCGTCCATTTGACCGCGTTGCTGAACGTCACGCTGCTGTCGTAGTTGTCGACGTCGCCGGGCGGCGCGAACAGCCCGCTGAACGCATCGGCGGTGATCGGCTGCACGAGATCGGTCACGGGATCGTTCTGCCTGCCGAGTGTCAGCTTGCCCCACCGATCCGATGCGATGCCGACGAACGCTTTCGCACCGAACAGCCGCCCTTCGTCGAGCTGGCCGGTCGCGACGTCGAAATTGTTCTCGAGCGTGAAGATCGCGCTCATCCCGCCGCCGAGATCCTCGCTGCCGGTCAGCCCCCATTCGTTCGACGACAGCGCGCCCGACGACATCGACACGCGCGACTTCCCGCCTTCCGCGTGGTTCAGGTAGGCAATCCCCGTATCGATCGTGCCGTACAGCGTGACCGAGCTTTCCGCGCGCGCCGCGCCGGAAAGCGCAGCCGTCACGGCAGCGCCTGCAATCAGCATGCAATTTTTCATCGTGATTATGGATAAGTACTGCGAATCGATTTGAACGGACGCCGGCGCGGCATCGATCGTGCGCTGCGCCGGATCACGGCATCGCGACGCTCGCGGCACGCACGCCTGGGCACGTGGCGTGCGCGCTCGAGCATCGGTCACACAGGTTCGCCCGTTACCACGGGCACGGCTCGATCAGGATGCGTCGCAACTGAACCGGTAGCTGTCGTCGAGCTTCTTCGCCAGCACAAGCGTGCGCATGTTGAGCGCGCGCGCCGCATCGCACAGCGCGCGTTGGCCGCTCGGCGTGCGGTACTTGCCCGCATACTCGGCATTCAGCACCGGCTTGTTCTTCGACGTGAACACCTTGTAGCCGGGGCACTCCTTCTGCTCGTTGCACTCCTCGTTCACCGCGAAATCGAACGACGGCTCGAGCGCCGCGAGCTGATCGACGTCGTTCTTCAGCCCGACCGCCAGGTTGCGCTTGTGCGCCTCGTTCGCGATGAACACGTTGAACGCATACTGGTCGGTGTCCTGCAGCGGGAAACCGGTGTCGTTCGCGTAACCGTCGACGTTGTCGGGCTCGACGCCGTCGCACCCCTTCGCCACCGCGCGATCGAGGCGGGCCGTCATGATGTCGCGCACGTTGCTCGAACGGACGTCGAGCCAGCGCTCGCCGTCCCATTCATCGAGCTTGTTGCCCTGGTCGGATTCCTTGAACTTCGAGAAGTCGGGCCGCCAGTTCTCCGAACTTCCCGCCGAGAAGTAGCAGACGACCTTGCGCCCGGCCTGCTTGAGCGCCGCGATCGTCGCCGGATCGGTATCGAACAGGTCGATGTCGTAGATCGCGACGTTGTACGACGTATTGAGCTTGCCCCTGAGCTGCCATTGCCACGTGTCGGACGCCGAGGGTGTCCAGTGCGCCGCGGCGCGCGCGGGTGCCGCGGAGGCTGGCGGGGGGGCGGCAAAGGCCTTGGCCGACAGCGGGTCGGACGACCCGTCGCCGCAGGCCTGCAGGATCGATGCGCACAGCGCGAGCGCCGCGACACAGGAAAGGTTGCGTACGGTCTTTTTCATCGAAGCATCTCCAGTGGAGGGATCGGAATGACGATTGGAACTGCGCGTTGCGGAACTGCCGGTTGCCCGGCGATGAACGCTGCCGGGCGGTGGTACGCGGTGATGCCGGGTGACACTCATGCGTCGAGCGGCTCGGCGCGCAGCAGCGCCGCATGCTCGAAGCGCAATGCGATCGCATCGCGCCCGGGCACGATGCGGCCGACCTCGCGATGGCCGTTCGCGTAATCGACGATCCGGTACGACCGGCCGGGCTGCAGGCCACGCAGCGCGACCGGGCCGCTCCAGCGGTCGGCGTAGAACGCGTAATGCAGCACGCCGTCCTTTTCCACGACGTGTGTCTCGGGCTTGTCGAACGCGATGTCGTACAGCTCGCCGCGATAGCGGCCCTCGGCGAGCCGGTGCGCGTTGTAGACCTCGACCCAGTGCCGCCACGCCTGCTCGTGCTCGGGCGTCAGCAGGAACGAATCCTTCGGCTTCGGATCGACGGGCCACGTAAACTTCGTCGAGATGACGGCGCCGACACCCACCGCCGACGCGAAGTCGCGGCCGCCGTCGCTCAGTTCGACGTGGTCGCCCGCATACGCGGACGACGCGCCCATCAGCGCCTTCAGCGTCTTGCCCTTGTGGCGCACCTGCCAGCTCGACAGCGGATCGGACGCGGGCGCCTGGTCGATGTAGCGCATGTTGTGGAACGCGTACGCGGTGCCGCACGGGCACACTTCGACGACCGCGTCCGGCTTGACCGCATGCGCGGCGTCATAGAACGTGCGGTAGAAATCCGCGAGATGCTCGACCGAATCCTCCGGCCGCGCATGGCGGTGCGCGGGGTTGTAGCACGGCGCGACGCCGTTCAGGTGCTGGCCGTCGATCTTCATCCCGTCGAAGCCCCACTCGCCGATCACCTTCTTCACGAGCGCGGCGACGTGCGCCTGCGTCTTCTCGTAGGCGGGGCACAGGTAGAAGCTGTTCCACCACGTGATCGCCTGCGGCGCGCCGTCCGCGTCGAGCAGCAGCATGTCGGTGTGGTCGTGCAGCGCGTCGCTGCCCGGCGCGACCGCGAGCGGCGCGATCCAGAGCCGTGCCTTCTGCCCGCTCGCATGGATGTCGTCGACGAGCGCCTTCATGTCCGCGTCGCCGGCCGGGAATTTCGCGCGGTCGGGCACCCAGTCGCCGGTCCGCCGTTGCCAGCCATCGTCGAGCACGGCCCATTTGAAGCCGAGTTCCCGCACCTTCGGCAACGTGGCGCGCACGTAGTCGAGGCTGAACTGGCGCTCGTAGCCCCACGCGCACCAGATCGGCTCGTAGGCGCTCGCCGGCGGCTGCGGCGAATGGAAACCCTGCGCGCCCATCATCTGCCGGTACGTGTCGAGCGCAACGAAATAGTCGCCGTCGTGCAGCATCACGAACGCGGTCGGCACATCGAGCGTCGCGCCCGGCGCGAGCGTGACCGTCTTCTCGCCGCGCAGGCCGAGCGTCACTTCGTTGCGCACCGCCTTCACCGGCAGTGACACCAGGCGCGGCACGGTGTCGAGATGGCCGAGCGCGATGCCCTGGTCGCGCCGCCACACGTCGACGACCGGCGTGCCGCCGCCGTAATCCGATGCGTTCATGCCCATGAAATTGCGCTGGTCGAAGCCGGCCTTCACCGGCTGCACCCAGTCGCGCCGGTCCGCATGGCTCGCACCCGAATAGGTCCAGTAGCCACCCGCGCCGGCGGCGGCCGGCAGCAGCCGGTGCGCCCCGACGTTCCATGCACGGATGTCGGCCGCCTGCGTGCCGGCGTTGCGGAACTGTGTGTCGATCAGCGCAACGCCCGGCCGCGCTTCGAGCAGCGTGATGCGCACGGTCTTCTCGAAACCGTTTGCCGAGCGCCCGACCAGCCGCAACTGCCGCCCCGCGCCGAACACGGTCGAGACGTCGGCATGCGCGGCCTCGACGATCGCGAAGCGGTCGATCGTCCGCACCGGCCGCGTGTCGGGCGCGGGGCCGTCCGAGGTCGGCGCCGGTGCCGGACCGATCAGCTGTTCGAGCGTCTCGCTCGCATCGAACCGGGTCAGCGCACGCGTGCCGCCACCGCGGCGCACGGCCAGCCGGCTGCGCATCGCCGGGTCGAACTCGATCACGAGCCGGTCGTCACGCAGCGCAATGCGCTGCGGTTCGCCGCCGTGTGCATCGCGCACGCCGACGCCGACCAGGATCGGGCTCGCCGCGCCGGCGGCCAGCCATTGCACGAACGCGCGCCGGGTAGTCATTGGCGCACCTCGCGGCGAAGCGGCACGCGCCGCGCCGGCCTGCCGGCCAGCCGGACAAGCGAGAGAAATCGAAAGGAAAAACAAGCGTTCATACGGAATTCCTCGGGAAGAAGGGCCGTGCGCCGACGCATCCGCCTCGCGCAGATCGGCAATCTAGCTCATCTTTCGATTTCTTTCGTTTGTGGTTTACACTAATAACGAAAGAAATCGAAAGTTCGTAGATTGGCGGCTCCTGATGCGTGATTCTGATATTTTTCCATGACACGTCGCCAGGACGGCCCGCCGAAAGCCTCCGATTTTGCTTAACATGGCAACAAACGAAAGCATTCGACGGATTTGAACCTACTTCGAAAGACGCGACCGATGCAAAACAACTGGCTCGTTCACGCGCTCGTCACGACCCTGCTGTGGGGCGTGTGGGGCGCATTCACCGGCTTGCCCGCCGAGCAGGGCTTCCCCGATACGCTGATCTACGTGGTCTGGGCGTTCACGATGATTCCGCCCGCGCTGGTCGCGCTCGGGCGCGCCGGCTGGCGCGTGCGGCACGACCGCCGTTCGCTGGCGCTCGGGCTCGCCATCGGGCTGCTCGGCGCCGGCGGGCAGATGCTGCTGTTCCGCGCGGTCGAATCGGGGCCGCCGTATCTCGTGTTCCCGATCGTGTCGCTGTCGCCGGCGCTGACGATCGCGCTGTCGTTCCTGCTGCTGCGCGAACGCACGGGCAAGCTCGGCGTGGCCGGCATCCTGCTCGCGCTGTGCTCGCTGCCGCTGTTCGATTTCCAGTCGGGCCAGGGGCCCGCCCGGTTCGGGCTGTGGTTCGCGCTCGCGCTGCTGGTGCTCGTCGCGTGGGGGTTGCAGGCGTATTTCATCAAGATCGCGAATGCGACGATGGACGCGGAATCGATCTTCTTCTACATGGCGCTGACGGGCCTGCTCTGCGTGCCGTTCGCGCTGTGGATGACCGACTTCGGCCGCACGATCAACTACGGACTCAACGGCCCGGGTCTCGCGGCCGTGATCCAGGTGCTGAATGCGATCGGCGCGCTGACGCTCGTGTACGCGTTCCGCTTCGGCAAGGCGATCGTCGTGTCGCCGCTCGTCAACGCGGGCGCGCCGCTGCTGACGTCGGTGATCTCGATGGCCGTCACCGGCACGACGCCGACCGGCAGCAAGCTGACGGGCATCGCGCTGGCGCTGCTGGCCGCGCTGCTGCTCGCGCTGCAGCCGGAAGGCCCGGAGGCAACCGGCGCGGCGGGGGAATCGGCATGAACTATCTGCTCGATCTCGTCCGCCGCCACAAACAGGCACCGCGTCACGCGCCGCACGGCGTACCCGCGATCGGCATCCCGTCCGTGTGCTCCGCGCATCCGGTCGCGATCGCCGCGGCGCTGCGCGAATGCGCGGCGCGCGAGCGCCCTGCACTGATCGAAGCGACCTGCAACCAGGTCAACCAGGACGGCGGCTATACGGGCATGACACCGCACGACTTCCGCCGCCATGTGTTCGACATCGCCGCACGCGAACGCGTGAGCCCCGATGCAATCCTGCTCGGCGGCGACCATCTCGGCCCGAACCCATGGCGCCGGCTGCCGGCCGCGCACGCGATGGACAAGGCCGAGACGATGGTCGCGCAATACGTGACGGCCGGCTTCCGCAAGCTGCATCTCGACTGCTCGATGTCGTGCGCGGACGATCCGTCGCCGCTGCCCGAGCCCGAGATCGCCGCGCGCGCCGTGCGCCTGTGCCGCGCCGCCGAGGCGGCGTGGGCGGCCGGTTCGCCGCGCGGCGAGGCGCCCGTCTACGTGATCGGCACCGAGGTGCCGGTGCCCGGCGGTGCGCACGAGACGCTCGATACCCTGGCGGTCACCGCGCCCGACGCGGCCGCCTCGACGCTCGCGCTGCATCGCGACGCGTTCGCGCGCGCCGGCCTCGACGATGCGTGGTCGCGCGTGATCGCGATGGTCGTGCAGCCCGGTGTCGAGTTCGACCATCACAAGGTCATCGACTACGACGCCGGCAACGCGCGGGCGCTGAGCGCGTTCATCGAACGCGAACCCGCGCTGGTATTCGAAGCGCATTCGACCGACTACCAGACGCCCGACAACCTCGCGCAACTCGCGCGCGATCACTTCGCGATCCTGAAGGTGGGCCCCGGCGTGACCTTCGCGATGCGCGAAACGCTGTGGGCGCTCGCCGCGATCGAGCGCGAATGGCTCGGCGGCGACGACGGCTTCATCGCGACCGTGCTCGGCGTGATGCGCAACGAACCCGCTCATTGGCGCGACTACTACGCGGCCGGCGCACAGCTCGAACTCGACCTCGCGTACAGCCTGAGCGACCGCATCCGCTACTACTGGACCCACCCGGCCGTACAGCACGCGTGCGCCGACCTGCTCGCGCGCCTCGATGCATCGCCGCCGCCGCTCACGCTGGTCAGCCAGCACCTGCCGCGCCAGTACGAGGCCGTCCGCGAAGGGCGGCTCGACCTGCGTGCGAGCGCACTGTTGCAAGACGGTACGGCCGCGGCCGTCCGTCCGTATCTTCACGCGTGTGCCGCGTGACCGACTCTCCTCAGATCCGCTCATGGAATTTTTCGACCTCGATCCCGCCGACCTCACCCGCCGCCACGCCGCTCACACGGCCCGCGAAATCGCCCAGCAACCCGACGTCTGGCCCGACGTGCATGCCGTCGTCGACGCGCAGCGCACGGCGCTCGACGCGTTTCTCGCGCCACTGCTCGCCGACGTGCGCCTGCGCATCGTCCTGACGGGCGCCGGCAGCTCCGCGTTCATCGGACAGTGCCTCGTGCCCGCGCTGCGGCACCGCTTCGGCGGCCGCGTCGAAGCGGTGGCCACCACCGACATCGTCGCGAATCCCGGCGACACGCTGCAGCCCGGCGTGCCGACGCTGCTGGTCTCGTTCGCGCGCTCGGGCAACAGCCCCGAAAGCGTCGCGGCCGTGGACCTCGCGGACCGTTTCGTCGACGGCTGCCGCCACCTCGTGTTCACGTGCGCGGCCGACGGCTTGCTGAACCGCCGCCTCGGCACGCATCCGCGCGCGCACGTCGTACTGCTGCCGGAGGCGACGCACGACCAGGCATTCGCGATGACGTCCAGTTTCAGCGGCATGCTGCTCGGTGCGGCCTGGGCGTTCGGCGTGGCCGGCATGCCGGTCGGGCCGCTGGCCGACGCCGCGCGCACGCTGCTGCGCGAACAGGCGTCGCGCCTCGCCGCGCACGTGCGGCAGTTGCCCGAGCGTGTCGTGTATCTCGGCAGCGGCGCGCTGCTCGGGCTCGCGCGCGAAGCCGCGCTGAAGCTGCTGGAACTGACCGACGGGCTGATCGTCGCGATGGCCGAATCGCCGCTCGGCTTCCGGCACGGCCCGAAGACGTTCCTCGACGAACGCACGCTCGTCGTCGTGCTGCTGTCCGGCGATCCGCATACGCGCCGTTACGATCTCGACCTGCTGCGCGAACTGCGGCGCGAAAACCGCGCGGCCGGCATACTGTCGGTCGGCGTCGCGGCGGCCGACGGCGCGGGCACCACCGGGACGCTGCCGCCGTCCGACGACGACCTGACGGTGCCGCTGCCGCCCGGCCTGCCCGACCTCGCGCTCGCGCCCGTCGCGCTGATCCTCGCGCAGTGCTTCGCGCTGCTCGCGTCGCTGCGGCTCGGGCTCACGCCCGACAACCCGAGCGCGTCCGGCACGGTCAACCGCGTCGTCGCCGGCGTCACCATTCATCCGTATGCGGGGCAGCCCACATGACTCCACTCTTTCTCGGCATCGACGGCGGCGGCACCAAAACCGCGTTCATGGTGATCGACCCGCAAGGCCGCGTGCGCGCGCGCCACGAAACGACCACCAGCTATTACCTCGAGATCGGCATGGCCGCGCTGCGCACGCTGCTCGCCGACGGCGTGCACGCCGTGCTGGCCGCGGCGGACGTCGCGCACGACGAGATCACGTATGCGTTCGCGGGTTTGCCTGCTTATGGCGAGGACAGCCGCCTGCTGCCCGAACTCGACGGCCTGCTCGCGCCGCTGTTCGCGCGCGAGCGCTACCGGATCGGCAACGACATGGTGTGCAGCTGGGCCGGCACGCTGGCCGGCGGCGACGGCATCAGCATCGTCGCCGGCACCGGGTCGATCGCGTACGGGCAACTCGAAGGCCGCGCCGCGCGCTGCGGCGGCTGGGGCGAGATCTTCGGTGACGAGGGCTCGGCCTACTGGCTCGCGCGCGAAGGGCTCGCCGCGTTCTCGCGGATGGCCGACGGCCGCGCCGCGCGCGGGCCGCTGTTCGACATCGTGCGCACCCACTTTTCGCTCGACCACGATCTCGACCTGTGCGCGGCCGTGAATTCGGGCGCCGTGCGCAGCCGCTTCGCGCAACTGTCGCGGCTCGTGATCGACGCAGCGCGCGCGGGTGACGTAGAAGCGCACGCGCTGATCGAACGCGGGACGGACGAACTCGCGCGGCTCGCGGCCGGCGTCGCCCGCGCGCTCGACTGGCCGTCCGGCCAGCCGCTGCCCGTGTCGTATTCGGGCGGCGTGTTCAATGCGGGCGCGCTCGTGCTCGATCCGCTGCGCGACGCACTCGCCCGCTGCGTGCCGCATGCGGTGCTCACCGCGCCGCGGCTCGGCCCGCATGTCGGCGCGGCCGTCCACGCGGCCCGGCTGGCGGGCCGGCCGCTCGATCCGTCGGCATTGCGTGCGCTCCAGCCCGGGCAGGGGTTTTGATATCATTTCGGCTCCCTGTCTTGCCGAAATGGACATGCCCGCTCACCGAGTGCCTCCACCGCCTGCCGTCGATCACGCACCGTTGCTCGTCGAGGAACGCCGCCGCCTGATCTGCGAGCTGGTGCGCGAACGGGAGAAAGTCACCGTCGAGGAGCTGGCCGAGCGGTTCGGCATTTCGCTCGTCACGGTGCGCAGCGACCTGAACGCGCTCGCGGCGGCCGGCGCGGTGCTGCGCACGCACGGCGGCGCGCTCGTGCTGCGTGAAAGCGACGAGGTGCCGATCGCGGTCAAGCAGAAGCTCCGTCACGCGGAGAAGGTGCGGATCGCGACGGCCGCCGCCGCGCTGATCGGCGACGGCGAGACGATCCTGCTCGACTCGGGCAGCACGACCGAGGAAATCGCGAAGCAGATCGTCACGATGAAGCTGCAGTCGCTGAACGTGATCACGAATGCGCTGAACGTGGCCGTGTTGCTCGCGGCCGCGCCGCACATCAACCTGATCATGCCCGGCGGGCAGCTTCGGCCGAACTCCTATTCGCTGTCGGGGCCGCAGGCCGTCGTCGCGCTGCAGGGGCTGTACGCGGACCGGCTGTTCCTCGGCGTCGACAGCCTCGATCCCGAGATCGGCCTGATGACGCCGCACCTGCTCGAGGCACAGCTGAACGCGCAGATGCTGAAGATCTCGCGCCAGGTGATCGCGGTCGCCGATTCGTCGAAGCTGATGAAGCGCAACCTGTCGGTGATCGCGAGCGTCGAGCAGCTCGACATGCTGATCACCGATACCGGCGCCGACGCGGCCGTGGTCGACGACCTGCGTCAGCGCGGCATCGACGTGCTGACGGTCTAGCCGGCCGACGCTCCCCCCTTTCCGGAACCCCCGATGCCGCCCGTTACTTCCCCGCCCGTTCTCGACACGCCGCGCCTCGTGCTCGAAGGCCATCCGCTCGGCGACTTCGACGCGCTCGCCGCGATGTGGGCCGAGCCGGACGTCGTCGCGCACATCTTCAACGGCCAGCCGTCCGCGCCGCGCGATTCGTGGATGCGCCTGCTTGCGTATCGCGGACTGTGGCCGCTGCTCGGCTACGGCTACTGGGCGATCCGCGAAAAGGCGTCGGGCCGTTACGTCGGCGATCTCGGCTTCGCGGATTTCCACCGAAACATCGAGCCGCCGATTCGCGGCGTACCGGAAGCCGGCTGGGCGCTCGCGCCGTGGGCACACGGCAAGGGCTATGCGACCGAGGCGCTTGCGGCCGCGCTGGCATGGCTCGATGCACAGCAGCGGTTCGAGCGCAGCGTGTGCCTGATTGCGCCGACCAACGTCGCGTCGATCCGCGTGGCGGAAAAGGCCGGTTACGGCGAGCCGCGGCGCATCCGCTTCAACGACGCCGATTCGTTGATGTTTTCGCGCACGAGCCGGTAGGCGCGATCGCCAGCGATCGCGTCACTCGGCAGCCGGTTCGTAGAAACGCTCGAAGAGGTCGTTGTCCATCGGCCAGCAGTGTCCTCCCGCGTCGAGCAGGATCCAGTCGCCCGGCTTCACCGAGCGCCAGCCCTCCGGCGTCGCGACCGCCCACATGCCCCGATGGTGCTCCACGCGGTCATGGTCGCCCTCGACGAACCACCGCGTTGCATCGACATAGCTGGTGCGTTTTCTGAATTTCATCCCACCACCGAAGAAAGCGGATATCGGCGTCGCGTTGCCGGACGGAACGTGAACCGGATGCCCGGACGGGCCGCGCAGCGCGCGGCCGCAACGCCCGCCTCGTACCGCCGCGGCTCCGCCTTCGACGCGTTCGTCGCCGCCTGCGTGCCGTGCAATGCCGTCCAGCCCTCGGCGATGAGCGCCTGCAACGTTTCGCGTGCGGCGGTGGAGATCCGGACATCGATCTCCTGCATTCGCCTGAGCGCCGACATGACCTCGTCCGGTTGATCGGACCCAAGGGCGACCACAAAGCTCGAACGTATCCGGGCGGCCCGCACGGCCTCGCTCCAGTCGGCCCGCGCAACGGCAACTTCGATCGCGTGCGTGAGCGCGTCGAGACTCTGGACGACTTGCAACGGCGTCATTTCGCATCCCCGTCTGTTACTGGTTTCGCCTGTCTGCCTGCCCGTCGGGCGCCGGCGCGGCGTCAATCCGACCCGCACGCACGTGATTCCGCGTACGAGCGACATGGCTCGACGCGTCGTCGAAACCGGCAGCCGATACTTCGGGAACCGGACGAAATCGTGCTGCGTCGTGCGCGCGTGTCAGGTGCGAGGATTGTAGGGAGCGGTGCCCGGCGGCGTCGGTAATATTTTGTAATGATATGTCGAGTAACCTTGCCTGGCCCGGGATCGACCCGGATGAGCGGCCTTCACGGCAGCGGATCGCCGCAAACGTTTTCGTCTAAACGATGCCCGATCGCATCCGCTCGTCCGTGCCGCGCCGGATATCGCTTTGAACCGTTTCGACCACTGGCGCGGCCTCGTGCCGCCAGCGATGCGCGTGGCGCCCGGCGGTGGCGCTTTCCCCATAGGTAAGCTCACCGAACCAATCAGATTTCGTCACATTCCGGCGGAATGTTGCGCAGTATCATCCACGTCGCTTCAGCCATGACAGCGTCCGGACTGGGCCTGACCGCTCGCCACTTTTCCGTTTTGCCCCCTTCGTTCAGCGATGCCCATCCGAATCCTGCTCGTCGAAGACGACGTCCCTCTGTCCGCGTTGATTGCCGACTATCTGCGCAAGCATCACTACCAGGTGGACACGCTGTTCGACGGCGGCGGCGCCGTCGCCACCATCGTCGCGAACCGTCCCGACCTGGTGCTGCTCGACATCAACCTGCCGGGCAAGGACGGCTTCGAGATCTGCCGCGAGGCGCGCGTGCAATACGACGGCACCATCATCATGGTGACGGCCCGCGACGAACCGTTCGACGAACTGCTCGGCCTGGAGCTGGGCGCAGACGACTTTCTCCGCAAGCCGGTCGAGCCGCGCCTCCTGCTTGCGCGGATCAAGGCGCAGCTGCGGCGAACGCGCCTGCCTGCGGACGAGCGCCTGCCGGATTCGCCGCAGCGATTCGTGTTCGGCAAGTTCTCGATCGACCGGGCCGATCGCCGCGTACGTCTTCCCGACGGCAGCATGCCGCGCCTGACGTCGACCGAATTCGACCTGCTGTGGGCGCTGGTCTGCCGCGCCGGCGAAGTGGTCAGCCGGGAAGACCTGACGCTGTTGCTGCGCGGCATCGCGTTCGACGGCCTCGACCGTTCGATCGACGGCCGCATCTCGAAGCTGCGCCGCAAGCTGCGCGACGACGCCACCGAACCGAAACGGATCAAGACCATCCGTTCCAGGGGCTATCAGTTCAGCAAGCACGCATGGGAATGACGCCGCGCGCCGGCGCCCGGCTTCGCCTCCACCCGGCGCGTCGCATCACGGGCCGGCAGTCTTCTCGCCGGGCGAGGTGACGGGCGACTGCGGATCGCGCGCGAGCCCTTGCGCGAACACCTTCAGGCCCTCGAGCAACGGCGTCAGCGCATCCCACAGCGCCTCGTCGTGCAGCAGCCGGTACGCGCCGCGCACGCCCGGCGCAACGTGCTCATGCTGCGCCGGCTGCCATGCGCCGACATGATGCAGCGCGTCGGCCGCCGCGAACACGGCCTTGCCGAACTGCTCGGGCGGAATGCGCGACAGCGCCATCAGCAGCACCGCGAGATTCTGCATCCCGCTTTGCATGCCGGGCTTGTCGAGCGCATCGACGAACGTGTCGGCCAGCCGCGCATTCGCGCTGACGACTTCATTGGCGAAATGCAGGAAACCATGCCGGTGCAAGCTGCCGAGCAGGTGTTCGAGCGCGTCGTGCGCACTGGGCTCCGCGTGCGGCGGCGTATCGGGGGATGGGCGTTCGGTCATCGGTTTTCTCCGGATGAGACGCTGCGCGGCTGTCGGGACGGCAGCCCCACGCGCCGAATGCGTGTCGTTCGGCGGTCACCGCGAGGCCGGCAACGCCAGCCCGGGTGACCGGGCTGCGCAGCAATCCGCATGCCGCGCCCGGATACCCTTCATCGTTGCAATGCGACATGGGCCGCACCGACGCAAGCCGGCCACGCACGCGGCTTCGTCTATTCACGACCCGATCAGCGTACTCTCATCCTGCTTGACTTCGTCGACGCGCCAGCCGTAAATATCGTCGATGACCTGACCGGGAAATCGGCACCCACAGCCTGCCCGTCCCGCCGAATCGCTTCCGCCCGGTTTCAGGCAACACCGTATCCGCCGAGACGCCCATCACAACCCTCGACGTCCAGTGACGAAACCACCGATGCGACTCCGAACCCTCCGATCCCGTTTCGGCCGGCTGGCCATGCCGGCGCTGCCGCTTGCGTTGTTTCCGTCGGTGAGTCATGCCGAAGCCGGTGAACTGGGCGGCATCGCGATGGCGGCGCTGACGGTCGCGTCGGTGTTCTGGGTCGTGATGACACTGGTGGTATTCGCGCTGCTCCTGCGTCGCATGCCGATGCCGAAGCGGCTCGCCTTTACCGCGCTGTTCTTCTTCCTGCCCGCGTTGTTGCTCGGCGGCGAACTGCTCAAGGAGTACGCACTGGACGGATACAGCGGCCGCGACGAGGTCACAACCCAACCGCTGGTCGTGCTCGGCGTGACGTTCCCGCCCGGAAGCCATGCCGTCTACGACGGCGCCGGCGGATTTTTCGGCTGGGGTGCGAAGCGCACGCTGCAGTCCATTCATGGCCCACGCCCCGTCCTGCTCGGCAAAGTGCCGATCGACGGCCTGATCTTCATCCCCGAGAACTGTTGCGACCAGGCCCGCGCCGAGGTCAGCGCCGGCACGATCATCGACGGCCTGCCTTGTGGCGATGCGGTGTTCGACCTCACCGCGGCGGGGCCCGCATTGAAGTCGTGCTTCGTGGCCGCGCCGGTTGTCTGGCGCGGCAACCAGCTGGTCGCCGGGTCTTTCGTCGACCTGACGGCACCGTTGGGCATGCAGGGATTGCAGGACTCGAAATAGATTCAGCCACGAAGCCGGATGCGCACGGCCTGCTCCGCCGCGCGCATCCGGTCGCCCGCCATTACTTGCACGAATAGTTCGCCGCGTCCCTGATCGACCCCGATCCGTTGTACGTCGCCTTCGTCGGGTACATGCAGACGGCCTGGCTCGCGCTGCCGTCCGCCGACGTCAGCGTGATGCGGGCCGGCGCGTTCCCGTTCTCGACCCAGTTGACCAGCTGCGCATACAGGTCCTGACGATCGGCATGCGGCAACGGCACCGTATTGGCCGTTTGCGCAGGCCCGGCGGTGCCGTTGACGCCGCCATAGCCGCTGCAATGCCCCATGCCCGGCACCAGGAACAGCCGGTCGAACTGCTGGACGGCCGGAATGCCGCCCATCCGGCCCGCCACGCGTTCGTAGTAGTTGATGCTGCCTGACGGCGTGATCAGCGGATCGGCCAGGCCGTGATAGTGCAGCACCTTCGCGCCGGTCTTCACGAGCCCCGACAGGTCAGGATTGTCGGTATTGATGTTGCCGAACGACGGTTGCAACGCGATCCCCTGATCGTAGGCGTTCGCCAGACCCGCATAGCCCAGGCCCTTCCACTTGTTCGCGCCGTTTCCGGTCGCGTTCGTGAAGTTGCTTCCGGCCATCGTCGGATCCTGCAGTTCCAGCGCGACCAGGTCGGTCGAGATGCTGAACGGCGACGCGCCGGCCAGCGCACCGGTCACCGTCCCGCGCATCAGCCCGAACCACAGCTGGTTGCTCGCGAGCGACGTGCCCGTGCCGATGTCGGTGGCCGGGCTCGGCACCGATCCGTCGCGCGTCATCCCGTACCAGGTCTTGTTCATCGCCGTTGCCTGCGCAGCGGTCACGCACGCGGCCGTCGTGTTCGTCCCGGTGACCGCACCGATCTTCACGCCCGAGCACAGCACGTTCGCGTCCTGCGCCGGATCGTAGCGGCACTGCGCCGGGTCCGTCAGGTAACCGAGGTGCTGGCCGCCGACCGAATCGCATGCGCTGACGGCCGCGCCCGACAGCAGCGCCTGCTGCGCGTCGGTCAGCGTGACGCCGCCGAGATCGCTTTGCGCAACGACTTGCGGATAGAGTTCGCCCGTAATGAACTTCGACCAGTTGAACGCCGGCGCGCCGTTCAGGTAGCCGTCGTAGTCGGACGGGTTGTTCTGCACCTCGTTGTAGCCCTGCCGGCCGCCCGTCGAACAGCCATCCCAGTACGCGTACTTCTGCGGCGCGGCGTAGTACGCGGCGACCAGCGCCTTCGTCTTCAGCGCCAGTTCGTGCAGGCTGCGCTGCGCGAAGTCGCCCCACAGCGTCGTGTTGATCGTGCCGTCCGGATTCATCGCGAACGAACCGTTCGGGACGGCATGCCCGGTATCGGTCGTGCCGACCACCGCACCCTCGGCGGCCGCGATCGCCGCCGCGCCCGGCACGCCGCCGGCGCTCGCGATCTGCGTCGGGTCGTCATACGCGCCGCCCTGCCAGCCACCGCCGCCGAGGTTGTGAATCCGGTGATTCCAGTTCGCCGGCGCGGGCAGCCAGATCTCCATGCCGATGCCGGCCGACGTCGATGGTGCGCCCGCCGGCCCCGCGTTGCCCGGGCCGACGTTCAACTTGACGAGACACAGGTCGCTGCCGGCGACCGGCGTCGCGGACGTGGCGGCCGATGCCGTCAGCACGAGCGGATCGCCGGCCTTGAACGCCTTCACCGCAATCACGGTGGTGTTCGCGTCCGGCGCGAACCGCGTCTTCATCGTGTCGTTGCATGCGAGTGCGGCGGATGCCGTGCTGCTTCCCGACGCATCCACGTCGTGATCGTTACAGCCGGACAACGCCAGGATTCCGGTTGCGGATGCGACCGCCAACACGCCCGCACGCCATGCACGGCCGCCGCCGTTGCCGCTTGTCGTCGAATTCATACTGCCCCTCCGTCTTCTCTCGAGTTATTTGCGTTCTTGAAAGCGAACCGGCACGTGCCGATTCGCGTGGTGCCTGTTCGACGCGATCCGCTCAGAACATGTGCCGGATGCCGGCCATCACGCCGACCTGGTTCTGCCCCGGTGCGGGCGTCGTGCCGCCCCCGCCGGCGCTGATCGTGAACGCACCATGCGCGCTGTTGGCGAGGTAGGCGCCCTGCAGGTAGACGGCCGTCTGCTTCGACAGGAAGTAGGTGCCGCGCAGCGCGCCGAGCGTCGCGCGCGCATCCTGGCC
>STHB01004208.1:0-16588 GCA_018908115.1 Anopheles rivulorum | reverse complement strand
GTTTGTGCTCCAAACGTTTACAACAAAATCTCATAAACTCTGAGGAAGACTGACAAGAATGTGGGTGTTAACATCGATAGCCAGTTGGATCGAATATAGGTCACCATTCATGAGGTATACTACTGTAGTATATTACCGAGGTAGGATTGTGCACGGTTACTCATGTGCGGGTGTGTTTGTACATGTGGTGCAGCATGGGTTTTTGTTTCAGCAACAGCTCAACAGAATGTTGCAAAACTGTAACCGGGTGCAGGGGTTTAATTCTACAAGCCAAGGCAACAACAGCATAAAAATAACATGAATGCAGGAGCAAAAAATAAAAAAGCGACAACACCCCCAACAATGGATTGCACGCTACGGCAAAACCCTGAGCATGGGTTATATTCGGTGCAGCTCGTTGACTGGTACGGGCTTGGGTTATACCGGCGGTGGACCGTGTCTGTGTGTGGGGCATGAGGCGAACATAAAATTTAATTACAGCTCGTACCCTCCCAAACTTCAAAGATGCCCGGCAAAAGGTGATGCAGACATTGTTGCAGGTGCAAATCCGGATTATGGGAAAGTATTTCGGGCCCGATTCCCGAGATTGGTTCGGGCGCACGGAAACCTTATCAGCAATGGCAGCTAGCTGGAGCGTACACACGCTGTATTAAAATTGAATATGTGCTGAAAAACATATCGCGTCATCATCGGCGAGGGTGACGAGCAGTTCGACGTCACGCTTATTAATAAGCGAAACTATTGCCCGAGCCTTTGAAGCTACCGGGGCTCTGGGAAGTCGTACGAGCGCACGTTCCTGAATCAGGTATTGCAAACCAGCGTACCAGTGGTTGCTTTGCGATCTCGAAACCGATTTGCTCGATCACTAAGCATCGCTCCGTGCCGCCCTGGGTGACATATTTATAAAGAAACCTTCAAACTCTATACGTCAGATCATAGTGTTGGAGGAAAAGTGTCAAAGAACCAATTTCTGCGCCGAAAGATGTGACCCTTGTGACGTGTGTCCTCACGGGATGATTGATGAGCGGAAAGGTTGCAAAACTTACTGACAAGTAGTCGACCCGGGTCACAGTTTGAAAGTGCTCCAAACACTTCCAGTGCGCTCATTGCACTAAACCTTGAGCGGATGTTGTCGATGCGCATGAAGGATGGGTTGGGTATTGGCAGGTACTTTTGGGCACAACACCAGCAACATTTAGACGAGCAGATCAATGGCGAATTTAAAATTTTTGTGCATGAATATTAAGTGTAGCGGAAAGCGCTAGGAGTGCTATTGTGGTACGGATCTTTTAAAAGGGCCCGTTGTTCCAACCCCAAATGTGTCACATTCGGTTGAGTAACGATGCGTAGTGGGTTGTTGTTGTTGTACGCCTTCTTGCGAGCGTGCTCATGTTCTGCCGTTGGGCATCACTGCACCGACACGTCCGTCAGAAGCCTTCAAAACATTCGATCTCACCTTTCACCGTCGGTGGCAACGTCAAACTTCGCATCCTTTGTAGTGCGCGTTACCCGGTGCGACCAAGGTAAGGGGAAATACCGGTCCCCGGTGAAAACCCGTCCCGGAACCGGAACCCGGAAAGCCTGAAATATATGTCCGGAAGCGGCAAACTTTGCTCTTGCGGTCGATTTGTTCGAAGTTTTCGGTTGCGGCAAAAAGTTCGCACATCCCCGGGTGCTGAAGAACTGGTGCAAGATGTTTCGGGTTGGTTGGATTAGGCGAACCGAACGCCTCCCAATAACTCACCACCCGAGCGGGTGCGAGCGAAAACACACAAACACCACCACTATCGTCTCAGCAAAATCCGGTCGGGGGGGTGGCCAGTGACAAATTCATTTTCGCAAAGTAAAGCCATTTGCATTCGGCTCAGCCGGGCTGATACGCGCGTGTTTTGACACCTTGCAGATCGTGACCCACGTGGTCCATGTCTCAACGTGGATATCCCGGGCTACCTGCCTGCTGCACGCTGCGGGATGGCTTTTCTTTCGGCTTTTCTCTGCCCGAAATGGTTGTGATTTCGCGGAATCGGCACCGGACGAAATTTGTTGAAAAATGGCTGCATTAAGGGAGCTGTCGCTTGTCGAAAATCTGCCGCACGTGACAAACCACGCAAACCGTGCCGGGGCTTGCTGTTTTGTTCTTTCTTTCTCCCTTCCCCATTTGCAGCTGTTTTTCTTTATAGTTTTTGTTACCTTCTAGCGAACTGGCCCGTCAGCGACCGGCTCCCGGAACGTTTACCTTGGGAGCTTAATTTTTCGAAACCTGCAAGCCGCGACGTGTATAAATATCTCTTTGGCAAATGTTGACAAACGCGAGCAGCGGGAAAATTCCCCACAACTCTATTACACCCAGTACGAACGACATCAGGCTTTGCAGAATACCGACAGTCTAGTTGACAGTATACAACACTTTTCTCCGACTTGCCTTTTTTGTTTTGTTGTGTTTGTCAAATTATCCATCCTAAAGATTATTCATTTAGCATCAGATGTAAACAGAAGAAAAGAACTCACAACGACAACAAAGTTTGGGTCTGTGCTGCTGTCCATTGTGTGAAACCGAGGGCTTTTCTCCGTAATAGCAATTTGACGATGACGCTTTGGTGCTTTGTTAAAATTGCTAAAAGTTCGAGGGATACCAATTATGAGGCAATCGAATGAACGTTTACGTCCATTGTTTGTGTACTGCAAACGAAAACACGAACCAATTGTTCAGTACACTTTTCATGCTCTCTTTGCTTTCACGCTCTTTTTTTACACACAACACCCAAATTTATTTTAGGTAGAAATTGAATATTGCTCTATTTACAACGCAATGAGCAGTGTTGAAATTTGTTTCTCATGCAATGAAAAAAACATTTTGGCAGCTTCTTGTTCTGATAATAAAAAGTTGTTTAGCAAAATATTTTTCCGGGGACTTTTTTTGTGAGTGGCAATTTTTTTGTAGTAAACATAATTTAAACAATTGTTCTATTATTGACAGAGAAAATATTATTGATTAAGAGCAGGGAAGAGGCTGAGATGTCTTTAGTCCGTTTTAGGGAAGCCTGTTACAAATGATTAAAATTTCTGGCAAAAGATTTTTGGTAGTCACTCTTCATAGTGATTGCACCAACCCTGAGCAAACTCTT
Source organism: Anopheles rivulorum (assembly GCA_018908115.1). Classification (NCBI taxonomy): domain Eukaryota; kingdom Metazoa; phylum Arthropoda; class Insecta; order Diptera; family Culicidae; genus Anopheles; species Anopheles rivulorum. Next base: position 13,463 of record STHB01004208.1, on the reverse strand, counting down.
CGCACACTGGCATGTCCAGTGGTCACGTGATGGTAAGAATTTAAAGTAATGGTGAATTATGTTCACTTTGGTTTACGGTACACCAGTTGTAGAAAACAACCATTAAATTGATTCTGACCATGGTACTGTTAAAATAATAGAACATGCATTATAGAACATAAAAATTTGATCATATTAAATCCATTAAAAACATGCATAATTTAGTAGATTAGCATTAACTAATAAAACCCTTCATTCAGGTTGAAATATAAAGCAAATTAATAATTTTTATTCATAATCCATGTCCAATAATTTTATTTCCTCCAAACAAAAGCTTTTCAATTAAGTTTATATTATACTGTAAATAAATTACCTTTACCTAAAAATTTATCACATTGTATGACGTCACAGTTGGCCCTTTTGTAACAAATTTGTCCATGGTAGCTGCAAACCCTACGGATAGGGGACTACACTAATATTTTACCAATCTTTCTTTTTTTTTTTACGGGTGGCTTAATTTCGCCTTAAACTCAGCTTATATTACATTAATGGATCACAAGGTCATGTGAGGCGTAGATGGAAAAAATATGTAAAAAAATATCAATTAGTAATATACATTTATTCCACACAACATCTGTGCCTCCCGAAAAGATCAGCTCGCTTTTGCAATGGTTGGTTTGCTACACGAAAATAATACACAACGTCGCTCCCAACCCCTACTCCCCCGCCCCCTTCGCACCCCCCATAACAGTACAGCTAAACTGGAAAGGATTTAATCCCAATTAGGTTACCCATAAGACCTGCTCCCTTCCCGCTCCCCACCCTTCATCTCCTCGTATCAACCCTCCCACACCACACCATGTTATTCACTAAAGCGACGAAAACTAGCATTTGCTCGTGATTAATGCGGTCCCATCCCGTCCGTGCTGCCGATCGATTAAGCTGCTACCAAGGCAACTTCACGCAACCCTTTCGCCAGTTGGGGAGGGGGGGGGGGGAGGGAGTTTGGTCGCAAGATTAGCAGCAGCATCCCGAACTCCCTGTGTTTTGCTGAATGGAAAAAGCCGCGACACTAGGACCGCGTGCTGGGAACAGTGACTGCCCGACGGTAGGAAGCCCCCGTAGTTCGCGTGCCGGCAACACATTCCCTCGGTGGGCGTGTGGTTGCTTTGTGCGTAACACGGGACTGATCGGAACAGGAAGGGGCATGAAAGGGTGCGATAGAAGGGAGATGTGGAAGGGGTGAAGGGGGGGGGGGGGGTTAGAGTTTCACGAGGTGGCTGCCGCAAGACGAAGACTTTTGAGTGATCATAATGTATGCATAGAGTTGCTTAATTAATTAAGTTTGGAACTAAATTAAAGTCGGTGTTGTCACTGTCGGCCGCTGAGTAGTTTTCGTGGCGTTTTGAAGTGTGTACTTGCCCGGTCGCTGCGCGGTCGTGGTTTTGATGCCCGCGCTGGTAGAACGGTGACGTAGGGGAAGGGAGAGGGAGGAGGGGGGAGGGTGAACGATGTGGTGGGGAGGGGTGAGGGTTTTTGTCAAAGTTTCCGGAAGTTGCTTCCGGGCCCACCAGCCGCCCACATGCCCGATGCAGCGAAATTTTGTTTGATTTGCTTAGAGTGAATGCGTATATTTCAGTGTGTGTATGTGTGTGTGGGGGTTGGGATGCGGGGGGAAAGAGGGAAAGAAGGATGAGGGGGTGGTGGAAAAGGTGGGTAGAACTTGTCCGGAAGCAATCGTGAGCGCGGTTGTGCTACGGGATCGGCGTTTGTATGTTTCTGTTCCTGCTCCCTCCAATTTGGCTGTACTTTTCTATTCTCTCTTTCTCTCACTCTCTTTCTCTCGTGTGTTTATGTTTATGTTTTGTTGTGCTGCGCACGACAAATGCTTCTGTTTGTATTGCAATCCCCGAAATGGATTTTCGAAAGAAAATGTTTGAAAATTTACTTAAAGTTGCAGCTATTTGCTCACTTGCGTTCTGCGCGTTATGCCTGCGAAGAGCGGATTTTTTTTTTAATGTTTTCCTCTGTGGCACCCGGGAAAGCAACAGTTCGAACATGAACGTGCCAGACGGAAATGTGGAAGCGTTTATTTTGTCAAATTGCATACGCAAAAAAACAGCACACACACACACACACATTGTAAAGTTAAGTTTGTTTAGGGAGAAATACAAATATTTACTCTTTATTGTGCTGGAGTGCACCACACGATGCACGTTGGATCCAATTTAACTTCAGCTCAAAGAAGGAAAACATTACGATGAGCTAGTGCAACACATTCAAACAAATAGGTGCTCTAATAACCTCACATAAAATAAAGAGCAAGAAACAAGTCATACTATGTATTTAGTCAACATAATTTTAATAGGTAATGAAATGAAGTTTAATTTTAGTGTCCTTTACATCAACTGACCACACATGGGTTTCGTCGATACTGCCTTTGAAATTTAGGTTATGTACCAAATGAATAATGAGCTACAGTCTATAAAACGATAATTTATAGTTTGCTTATAGCTGCAATTAGTATATAATAATATTTTATAGTTTTGCTATAAAATATGGTATTTTTAGTATAGATTATTTATAGTAAATGAAAATATTTATAAGAATATTATAGTAATTTTTCACAAGGAATATGGTGTATGCTGGCGCATTATTTGGCGATAGTTGTTAGGTTTTATTTAAGATTTATTTAATAATTATTAATTACGTTTTTTATTAAAGTCCCTGCATTAACAACTTTACGAAACAACTTTCGGTTCTAGTGATTACATATCACTTTCTAATGACTGTTATATGCCCCTTATTCGTAGTGTGTTTTAATTATTTGTTTCAGTTTTTCATTAAAATACATCATGGAAAGAAATTTTGTTTTAAAATATTGCTTTTTTAAGTATTAAAGCAGATGATTAAAACGCGGTTAGGAATAAGAATAAACACTAAAAAGCGAGAAGGTACCGGATGAACAATCGAAATAAGTGAAACTCCTTCAAAGTGATTAGTGCTATATCGTGAAGGTAACATATTGCCCCGGTTGCTGTTTGCTCAAAGGGCAACAATTTCTTCTTTTTTAATATCCCAAACTTGCCGACTCTGAGCGCCAAAGACATCAAACAGGCTTCCCGCAATTTCAAACCGGCAGCGTAGGCAGCAGCTAGGATTCACGATTGCATGGCAATACCTGAGCAAACCGCGCCAACAGCAAAGCGCCACTCGCTTTATGAAAATTGACAACCCTTGCAAGGGCGCGCCCGAAAGAACCGTCGGGCGAAGCATAGCACCACCGGAAACCGGGCACAAAACGCCGACCGACCAACCGAGATGGAGAACATGGCCCGCGAAACCCGCCGGTACGGGTTCCACCTTCCTTTCCTCCCTTCCACCTCCCCTTCAACAACAAAAAAAACCCACCCTCGCATCCAGCACGTGGGGTGGAAACTATTAGTGCCGCGAACCGGAACGAACGACGGTTTTGCAGGATGAAGAAATTTAAAATTTGGCTCCGGCATTCCAGTGCCCGCGCGACACGTGTGAACCGTTCGCGGTTGGGAGGGGAAAGAGGGAGTACGGGAGGAGAGGGGCGGGGGGGTAGGAGGCGTGCGTACCGAAAGCGGTGGCGTTACTGGGTGCTCGCTCTTATCGCCGGTCGGACGGGCCTACCGAACGAATGCCGAACGAAAATGTGTTTTAATATTCTAAAACGATACAGCACAACGGCTCGTGAAAAAGCGCACAATCGATGATAAGATGGAACTAATTTGCATACGTTTCCCCCTGGTGGAAAAGGGGGGGCATGGTGGCGGGCGGAGTGCAGGTGTATCTTTATGCTTTCGGTGCAGGGCTTCGCTACTTCGACCTTCCACCCCTGCTGTTGTTGTTGTTATTGATGTTGCCTCGCATTCACTTATGCTGCTGCCGCTGCCAAGCTAGGAAAGCACGTAGCCACACACAGGCTCGCGCACTCGTGCATGACGCTGATTGATAAGTTTTTAAGGAAAAGGAAAAGCAAAGCTACCGTACAGGTGATGCGGCAAAAAAGGAATGGAAAACTAGGTGATAAACCTACACTGATAGGTGTGTGTGATTATATTGTGTAAACATGTAGTGAAGGTTTTTGTTGATGTATTACATGTTCATGTCCACAGCATCAAATTTTACCATAAAAGCATTTCGTACGGTGAATGTCAACGTACCATTACTTGCTATAAAGTGTCAATGATATGCCATAAAGTAGGTTCATTAGTAATGAACTATGCATTTTAAACGTATTGGCACACATCTAGATAAACAAATGAGCTTCAAATGAACTCAAAGTGAACTCACACAAATTTGAGTGATTATGAGGAAGAAAGATGAACAGTAATGTTTGTAAAAACACTGAGTAATAAATTCATTTTCACTGTCATATCATTCGGAAATGAACTATCTGCAATGTGTCTTAAAAGCTAGTTATTTCCACTATTTAGAAGGAGTTGGGAACCAACATGCTTTATGGGTAAAATACCTACAGCGAAACAATTGTGTGCGTGCTACGTTCCACAAAACTGTCAATCCATTCGGTTGCTCGGGTCGACCTGAAACATGCCGAGACACCACCGGTTGGACCGGATATTTTCCATATGCCGCTAAACATTTTGTGCCATGCACCGGGCCGCAAAAAAAAAAAAAACAAAGAAAACAGTGCGCTTACGTTTCGCAGCTCAATCGCAGCCAGCAATCACACGCATACACAACAGAGGAGGAGCAAAGCCCGGAGAAGACACAGATATCGAAGATCCTGACAATGCCTTTTGGTGCCGTATACCGGCCATCGCCGAGTGCTGGCGAGTGCCTCAACCACAGGCATTTTTGTTGGTGCTGGCGTCTGTGTGTGGTTTCAACCACCTCTCATGCGAGGATTTCCGTCCTCGTATTTCACACCACGTTGGTGTTCCACCTCCCCACCTCCTGCAGTGGCGCAAGGGCGCTCCGAAAGCTCATGAAGGGACGAACTTTTTGTTGTTGTAGTTGTTGTTGTGTGTTGGTTCGCTGATCGCTTCAGCGCGTTCGCCTTGTTGTCTCGTGCGCTGGTTAAGCTTTCTGGTTCCGTTCGGCCCCATGTCGGCGACTTTTGGCGTTTGAGGTGAAAAGATGAAGAACAAAAAGAAGAAGATGAGGCAGAAGAACTTCAAACATGTACACACACACACATACACACACCAGCAAACATGCATAATCATGCATTCGCAGGCCGGCACCGGGGTTGCCAGCTAGCAGTGTTGCCAGCTTTCCGGCCAGTTTGGCAACAAGCGGAACCGGGGGAAGGGAGGTGGAGGGGGGGGGGAGGGGGGCTGGCACCGGGTGAGTCGAAAATTGCCTTGCAGCTGGGTAAATAGCTATCATTCGAAGAATAAATAATTTTCAGCACGTTCCTGCACGGGAGTGAAAATTAGATTTTCGCCCATACCTTGGCCGACAGTGCGCTCGTTTGGCCGATGGTGTTCGCGCTACTGTTGTTGTGGGTATTTTTTGTTTGTCCTCTTTTTTTCGTTGTTGTTGTTGCTCCATGTGTTTCGTTTAGCCTTTCCACGGAGAGGGATTGTAAAACAAAAAGAAAAACGAAACTTTTACACACTAACGCTGGGACCGGGTGTACCGGTGATGATCTTATCGATGCTTGGAGCCTGTCAGTCCCGAACGGATAGGAGGCTACCAAAAAGACACCCAAAAAAAAAACAACATACTCATACACACAGCAAGTTTGTTTAGTGCGACCACACCTTTACCGCTTGCTCTATTATCGATTGCTCAATTTTGTCAACTGCAACCGTACGGGAAGGCCCATTTGTATCGTCGTAAAACGTTAGCCAATCCTGATGCATTCCAATGAACTTCCTACAATGCATACGTGAGGAGTGTGAAGGTGTGACTTTGTTTTTCTCATTCTTGTTCTATTAAACTGAACCACATTTTTTCGTTTTTTTTGAGTGAATTAACAAAACACACACAAAAAAAAACGCACCTAGAATGACTGATACGCGTGAGCCGGGCCGTGATTTAATGGGGAAGACAGACAACGCATTCTACGTAACGCATTCATCGCTGTTCAACAAGGCCATCTATCTGTCGCGCGGATCCGAGAAATGATGAAGGAAGGAAGAAGAACAAAACACACACACACAGAAGCCACGAATTGTGGGCACCAAAAAAAAAAATAATAACGAAAAACTGGGATGTGCAAAAATCCCAATCTAAAACAAGAATTATGATTTATGGTGCGGCTCGTATCAGGTGTACGAGCTTTTCACCGTTTGCGCTTTTTCCGGTTGGCAGGTTCGCGCTTTGCTCCCCGCGCGCGCGTCACACCAGACGTACGGTCCGATTCGGGTGTTGCAAAAGCCTACCCACCAGCAAGTCACCACAGCGGCACACATACAACCGGTGCATGTACACGTACGGGGCGCGTTCTGTGTTCCAAGCGTACTGTCGCCATCACGATCCCAAGGCAAAGGTGACCAAACCCAACGGGAAGGATGCGAAGAGTCGCGCTGGGGTTTGTGAGCGGTAAGATAAGGGAGAAGGAAGGGTGAGGGAGGAAAAGGAGGAGAAGGATGATTGGGAGGGAGGGGGGGGGAGGGAAATAATTAACCGAAAACATTATTTTTTCCGCAACACCGAACGCATATGAAATGTGGGACCTCTACACCGTTGTTGCCGTTAAAGCGTCCGAAAGGATGGTTTGCCCTTGCTGACCTCTGCCTTCACCGTTGATGGAGTGATGGAATTCAGGACAGCCATACGGAGCAGGAAAAAAGGGACGTGCACGAGGTGGCGGGAGAGGGGGTGGGGGGTGGGGGGTGGAGAGGGAAGAGGAAGGAACAGAAATATGAGTTTATATGAGCGATGGTTTAGTGTTTCAGCGCACCGCGCCGGGACATTCCGGTCGGTATGCCACTGTTATGAGCTCGCGAGGCCCCCGAGTTCAGACGAGTTCAATTATTTATGAACTTACTCGGCTGACCGAGCGCTGACACCGGTTGGACGGTGTTTTTCCTTTCCTTTTTTTTTTGTTTTGTTTTTTGAGGGACCGTCCCGTGCCAAGCCTCCAGTAGCGAGGCTCCACGGCGTGGAGTCGTGGGCGCTTTTGGCTGCTTTGGATGGTCAACGCCGAACCGCACACAGAAGACTAGCGCCATATTCATCATTTCGCAACGCACATGCACATGTGCTACGGTGTGGGTGGGTGGTGGATGCGTACTCGCGTACCCATTATCACGCCACACAATCACAAAACCCAAACGGCCAACCGTCCGGGAAGGATATGGGCCCGGGTACGATACAGCCTCGGTGCCTCGGCAGCCGTGCAGCCAACTTCATCAGGATCACTTTACACTTTAATGACCGGTGAAGCCCGTCGGTTACGGTTGTGGTTCGGATGACTTACGATTATTCCTTGCGCGATGTTTTGCCCGGCTGGCTGGCAGCGAGAACTCGGACATGCATGCTGCTTCCCTAACGATGCTGTGAACGTACGGGTAACGCTATGGATCCGACTGTGGTTTCAATATCCAATTTAAGAAGAAGAGCATGAAATAAATGATCTTGAACACTAATTTATTACAAACAAATCGTAACTGCTCTTTAATGAATAGGAGATTACGTTTATTGGAGTACACCAGCTCCAACAAAATGCCGATAGGAATTCATCACAATTTCTTGGGACATTAGATTTACAACTTCACGTCACTGTTGTTCACACCTTTCCAGAAATCTTAAGCATTTAATCCTCCTTCTAAGCTATAACAAAAGAAATATTGCAGTCTAGGACTTCAAGTGTCATTTTCGCTTTTTGTGAGTATCTTTAGAAATTGAAAGTTTATCCATGTTTATAGGCGATCCAATTATAGTATTTGCTTCAGAAGATGTTAAAACCTTCAACGTCATCTCCAAGTCAGTGAAGTTCTTAGACTTGATTGAATATCCTGGAGATCTCATTCATTATAGGAGAGATGTCCGTAACTCCAAGTACATGAACAATTGATTTGAAAAAAATTGACCAACATTTTGAAAAAAACTGATATTCGGATAGCATTGGTATGCGGAATGCTCAGTTTTTATGCCTTTTAGGCAAAAATCTCCAACAAATCTCAAATTCTTGAGATTAGGATTTTTTTTTCTTTCGTGGACAATGCAAGTGCAAAAACTTTCAATATCAAGCAGTGCGGATACTACAACAACAAGAGTATGATGAATATTTATATAAATGTTTTATTTTTCTTCACACATTTCCATCGCTCACATAGTTGTGTACGTACTTCCTTAATTGTACGTCGCTCGCCACATCCGCAACCCCACCGATGCGGGGAATCATGTCATACAAATGGATATGGTGGTGGTTTATCAGAAACAGCTGGATTAAATGTGATAAATGACGAATTAACTTAATTTGTTCCATTAGACGTCAAACAAAAAAAAAAAAACACAGAGAAAAGAAAAGCACGAAGCGTAAGTTATTTATGGAACCGCTCCGGTTCGGTTACGCAGACCATGGGTGCAATTCCGTAATTCCTGGCGTCGGACTGTTGGTGCCCACATTCACCCCTAAAAGCCAGGGCCGGTTGCGTTTAAGAGTAAAAGTCAACGGGAATTCCATCATCGGTCGTACGGTATGGGCCCTTTTTGTGTTATTGCACGCATTATTGTGGGAGTTGGAAGATTGGTCCAACAAAAAACAAAAAAAGAGGACAACCAACCCTTAGAAGCGGGATGTCGGGCGCAACCAAACGCTCGGAAAAAGAAAGAAGCAACGCAACGCAACAAATGCCAAAAGCAATAGCGAGGAAAAAGGATTCGGAAAATCTGTCGGACATTGCCCGGGCCTGGCATCCGTGCATCGGTTGTCCGAAAGCAAATAATTTATCATTCGTCGTAATTGTTGATTAATGAATATTTAATTTAATAATGTCCAAGGAAAACAAGTTTTTCCTGCCGACTGTTGTTCGGGTGGGATGGGGCGGGCAAGGTGTAACAGTCAACATGTGGACATGCAGGGTGGCCACATTCCATATTTCGAACGGCGGAAGGAGATCTCGAATAAAAGCCGTAACCTGTGTTCCGTTCGTATTTGCCGTTTCCTTCACCGAGCGTCGGGAAGTTCCGGGGAGTGGGATGGATTTTCAGCTGCTGTCAGCACCGTGCTGCTTCCGGGGGCCCCTTAATGGATTAATTCTTCTTCCGTTTTGGGACCGAAGGTATCCCAAAGAATCGTCCATCGGTCGATCGGGCGATTGCCCCCGGGGAGGGAGCACCAACAGCAAACACACGCACACAAATGCGGCAACAGGAGGGGTGGATTGGGGAGGGATAACAAAAACAGAAACACACGGTAGGTCACGACGACTGGGTGTGGAATGATGAATGAAAAATGACAGAAGGAAAAGTTGTGGGCATATATATATATATATTTTTTTTTATTTTGGTTGTTCGCTCCCACCCCCTTTAGTAAAGGGAACGGTAGGTGGGAAAGGCGGAAGAATGGATTGAGTGTGGGGGGGGGGGGGGTTGTGGAAATGGAAAGCAGCACGAAAGACGGCCGGAAATGGTGATGCTTCGACTGCGTGGTTTCGTACGGGACGGTAAAAAATAGAAATGAAAAGAAAAAATGTAAACCATCAGAAGTCCCAAAAAAAAAAAATCGAATGCCACGTACCGCACCATCAAGGCGGATGAAAATAATAACTAAAAATATTTATTTGCTACCGTTTGTTTGGTTTCAATTAAAGCTCGATTGGTGGTGCGCTTAAGTACCAGGCAGGTTTTTTTTGTGTGGAAGCGACAGCATAAATCGAATAAAAACTGGCAAACAGAGTAAGTGCAATCTTTTCCCATTCGTGTGGACAAATGAAACCTTTAAAAAGTGTTTAATTTTGGCATATTTTTGGTTGCAACATGTAATTCCATATAAATGGCTTATCAAACATGTTTCAGTTAAATGGATTCTAAAGCACTTTTAGAGCTGATTCTACGCTTATTTCTCCCTGCATTTAGCTGATTGTTTTAACAAAACGTTATTTTATATCACTGTAAATAATTTAGTAAACAGTTAAGACATGGCAAAATTCCGGCTAAAGGATCGGATCGGAACTAGATTTTGTTTAACACAATCATAAGTAAACGAAAAACTGATTGTCTTGCCATTGACCGTGAATGTTTTAAAAACTATAAAATTTCTAATCGGCTCGAACCGAACCGAAAGGAGCGGATCGAACCTGAAAAAGGATCGCACCTTTGAAACCGACTGAAACCGAACCGTAAGGAACGGATCGAACCTGAAAGAAAGATCGATGCTTTGGAACCAGCTGGAAAAGGATTTTCTATCTAATAAGTATCGTCAACATTCATCGCTTGGAAAAAAGAGCATCGGATCGGACCGAACCAGCAAAGTGTTGGATCTGTTTTGTCACGTTCGGTCCGAGTTGCCCATCTCTAAACCTAACTGAATTCGTTACTGTGCTTGTTTTGATGGTGAAATTTTGGAATTTCCTTGCTTATATTTTATTACGCCTGATATTTGCCGTATTTTCAGCCTCATTTCGACCGTTAATATAATTATTTTCAAAAGGCATTTTCTGCTTGTATTTTGCCACATCCCGGTATAAATATTTCGGTTAAATTAAAATGATTTATCTTAAGCAAACACTGCATTGAAGATGTCGAAGGAAATTCGCTACTTGTTGTGTACAATTAAAAATTTCAGCAAGAAAAAATATCATTCAAACATAAATGTTTCACCGGAACGGAATCGAACGCATCGTATAGTAATATCCTACAAATGCAGTAAAGTGGTGATGGGCGAGTAAAGCCGCATTAAAAAGAAAAGAGGATTTATGCGAACAAAATCGGCAAGAAGCCTTTCAACTATGAACTGCAGCAGATATGTCAGCCACATACAAAGATGTGTCGTTTCATGTGCGGGGAAAACGTTTTTCATTTTTGTTCATGATGCAATTCTGTTTAAAAAAAAAACCCTTTCGGGGGAGTTCGAAATAAATCGTAATGCTCTCTTAAAAGTGCTTCCATTCCGATCCCAAACTACTTAACGGCGAGATGTGAAAACGTACATTTTAATCCATGCACTCAACCACTTTTTCCCATCGGTGAAAGGTAAAAATCGCTCGAACGAATTACCGATGCCGGTGGGAGGATTAAAAAAACACACACACACACACACGAGAAAACGCCCCACGGTTTGAGTGTCCCACAAAGGTAAAGGATTCATTTATTGTTGTTTTTTTCGTGTGTGTCCTGTGTGCATGGCAGTTGTTGCAGTGGATGAATATCTCCGACAGCTTTGCTGCACGAACATGAGAGGCTGGCTTCAGTGTGTGAAAAGCCTGGAAATATAGGAAAGCGTGGCGAAGGTACACAAATACCAAGAAAAATCACACCCATAAGAACTCAACCTCTGTGTATAAATAGCGACGGCGGGGCAAAAAAAAAAGGATACACTAAATGGCAAAGCTCGGTCAGCGCGTCAAAGACGTGTTATCCATGCGTGGAAAAACCGCCTCCCCGGTCAGCGTGAAAGCCTGTACGTGTCCCGGAAAAAAATAAGCATAAAAACGGGGTAGGTTTGTCCGTATGTAAGCAAAGCACTCGGACGAAACATAACTGCACGGGTGCCGCGGTGCAAAAGAAAAAAAAATCCCCCTCAAAAAACACGAAAAAGCCATTTCGGACAAGGTGTTCAAGGGTGTGGATCGTCCGGTGGTCGGTGCTTTATTTTATTTTACAGAGCTTTGTGTATTTTTTTTTTTTTCGGGATTCCACACCGACAAAGCAGGACACAAATCTGCTCCGCGCAGTTCCGGCAGGCGAAAATCTAATTAAAATTCCTTCGCTCAATCGCTGAATGTCTTCGGTAATGAATTCATTACCGCGGAATATCTACATGATGGCGATGCGCGGTGCCATGCGCAGGACGGGGTGTGCGTGGGTTTTTTTTTTTTGGTGAATGAAAATGTGAGACTCACCCTCGGGTGTCTCAAATCTCGGAGAATTTCAACCAAACAACAACAAAAAAAAAAACACACGAAGGAGAAATGATTGCAGCAGGCACGCTGGGAATCGATCACTCAATCGATCGGATCGGCTAGGCCCCCGTGGACGGATCTAATCAAATTTGATTTGAAGCATTTTCAGATTTCAGATTTCTCCCTCTTCTGCTTCCTCCTCCTCTTCCCTACCACCTTCCTTTTCGCTTCCCACCGACCATCTTCGACCTCGTCATCGTGTCCATTTCGGTGGGAAGATTCGCGCGCATAGCCCCAAAAGCAGTGATTTGATTCGCATCACACGATCACGGCTGTCCAGTCATCGAGCTTCCCTCTTTCCCTCCCTCCCTCCTCCTCCCTCTCTCCACTTTCCTCTGCGCCCTTATGTGGCCCTCAAAATGGCAGTAAAAGAAAAAGGCCGTTTCTGTCGTTTGGTTGAACCGACATTCGGTCGATACACATTAGCGCTAACAACAAACATCAAACGCATAAGGTTATGCTGTATATATAAATTCTTCTTATTGTGTCCATGAATCTCACATGTGTGTGAAGAGTTCTGTTTGAATATGTCTAAGAGCTCGTTGAGCTCGGCATAGTGCCCAAAAAAAAAAAGAACAATCCGCCATTAGTGAAGCTTGATGGAATATGGTATTAAACATGTATAGGAAGCAAACAGCAACAAGAACACAACCTTCAACATTCGGTTCAACACCCATGCTCGGCTGCGTTGGTGTTGGGGAACAAGCACAAATAAGGTACGAAAAACGCGCGATCGGAACGGATCGCGACACGCATTTAATGCGCCTGCCAAACCACTTTTTTGTTGTTGAGGACGCCCACGCGTGCGCGCAGATTGCTGTGCCGAAATTCCAAGGTGAAGTTTTGCGCCGTCAACGCCACCAATTGTACGTACGAGCTCCGGACAGCTGAAGCATTCCTGTGACGCAATTCAACGGTTCGTGTGTGTTTGCGTATTAGTTTATATTTATTTCTTTTTTTTTTTTTGTATTTCACGCCACTGAACGAGACCAGTTTATTTTCGATCGGTGGTTTGCTAAATTAATTTTACGAACTTTTATTTTTGCTTTTTATTTTCATATTTCGTTTAAGCTTTTGTTTAAGTTTCTTAAATAAATTTAATGGAATAAACAGCTCACAACCATTAGCGATGCACAAAGATTGCAACTAAAAAAAGGTTGCATTGCAACTCACTTATTGCAGGGTTTGCCAATGTTCCTGTGTTTTATGATACGATACCCGATATATTTTTTCTAATTCGTCGCACAATTTTCTGATGATTTGCGAGTAAGTTTTCAATGTAGATTAATAAGTTAACAAGTGTGTATATATTTGAATTAAAAATAATTAAATGTGGTGGGATATAAATAAATATTTATGATGGTTCAATTCAAACTCATAAGCGATTTGAAACACATACCATACTGTGCAATA
>STHB01004202.1:0-16591 GCA_018908115.1 Anopheles rivulorum | reverse complement strand
TGACGGCGAAGGGATGATCCACCACTGGATGGCGGAGCATCACCTGCTCGACTGGCGGCGCAAGCACTGAACGAGCCGCGCTGCAGTCCGGCCCGCCCTCGGGCCGTTCGCAAACGTGCCTTTCTGCGGCACGGTAGCGGCTGCGTATCGCTGAAATTAACAGGGTCCGATACGCGCTCGTCAACCGGATACACGAACGCCGTCGCGCGGCACTGACCACGCGACGGCGTTCGCATGCGTGCGCCAATACGGGCGCGACGCGATTCGGACGGCTTAGCCCAGGAAGTGGCGGGCGTAGCGCGCGTTGATGTCCGACAGGCGGAACAGCGTCAGGAAATCCGCGCAGTTGAAGTCGGGATCCCAGGCCGGTGCGCCGCAAATCTTCGCGCCGAGACGCAGGTAGCCCTTGATCAGCGGCGGCGGTGCGACGACGGTGCCCGTCTGCAGCTCGTCGACCGGCAGTGCCGTGTGCGGGAACGCGCGGTACTCAGGCGCCGTCAGCGACCCGGCCGACAGCGACTGGTACAGGTTCGCCGCGTAGTGGCCGCCGTCGGCCATCGACACGCTCGCGCAGCCGAGCATCGTCTCGTAGCCGTTCTGCATCATGTATGCGCCCAGACCGCCCCACAGCGCCATGATGACGGCGCCGCTGCGGTAGTCGCTATGCACGCACGAGCGGCCGACCTCGACCATCTTGCCGCGCAGGTGCGTGAGACGCGACAGGTCGAATTCGCCTTCGGCGTACAGACGGCCGACACGCGCCGCCTGGTGCGGCGGCAGCACACGGTACGTGCCGACGACCTTCAGCGTGTCGAGATCGCGAACCAGCAGGTGGTCGCAGTACGCGTCGAACGGATCGACGTCGAGACCGGAGGGGCCACTGACCTGCGCGCCCATCTCTTCGGCGAACACGCTGTAACGCAAGCGCTGGGCTTCCCGCAACTCGTCTTCCGTACGCGCCCATGCGGCGCGCAGGCGATACTCCGATGTGACGGTTTCACTGGCGCGCGGCAGGTGGCGCCGCGACGTGTCGAGGGGCAGCGAGGCAAAAGGGAGCGTAGGCGTCGGCAGTTCTCGCATTAGGCTTTCCTGGTCGTAAGGAATAGGGCGACATGCCCGCCAATGTAGTAATCGGCCGTGACCGTTATGTGGCACGACCGTGTCCTTTCAATGACGTGTCGCCGAAATGACTTTAGCAGAAAGCTTGCGAAACCGTATGATGAATCCCTTCAATCCTATTCAGCCTGGCTTCACACCAGTTCGGGCGTCAATACCGCCCGCAAAACGGCCTGCCGGCTGCCGTCACGCGTGCGGCTCGCGAGCCACACAATTCCGCCCTTCTTGACGCTCCAGCTGTCGTCGCCGCCAGCGATCAGCTGAGCGGCGACGCTGCCGAGCGTCGGCTGGTGTCCGACGATCACGACCGTCGGTGCGATCCCCTCCGGCCAGCCGGCCGCCGTCAGCACGTCGTCGACGCTGCCGCCCGGGGCGAGCGCGTCGACGGTGCGGTACTGGTCGGTCAGCGCCTCGACCGTCTGCACGGTGCGGGCCGCCGGGCTCGCGAGGATCACGCTGTTCGTTTCGAGCCGGCTGCGCAGCCATTTGGCCATCGCCTGCGCGTCCTTGCGGCCACGAACGGTCAACTGGCGCGCGAGATCGCTCGTCGCGTAGTCTTCGGCTTCGGCATGGCGCCACAGGATCAGGTTCATCATGATGTTCTCCTTGCTTCGGCGAGCGGCCGCGCGCCGATGCGCACGGGCCCGCCGATCATCCGGTGGATTGTCGCAAATTGCAGCCGGTTCGCCGCCGCGGCATTGACCCGCAGATGGTGATTGACCTAATTGGATATGTACCGATATAATCTTTGGCTCGTCGGAGCGTAGCGCAGCCTGGTAGCGCATCTGATTTGGGATCAGAGGGTCGTAGGTTCGAATCCTATCGCTCCGACCAACGAAATCAAGGGGTTACAGACTTTTCGTCTGTAACCCCTTTCTATTTTCGCTCGCCGTTACCGCTGCGTTACCGGAAAATGCCCCGAACGCGATCGGGCATCAACGGCTTTCGCCGAACTCTAACGAAGCTTGCGCCATATTTTGCGCTCCGCCGACGTTCGCGCGTCAGCCTATTTGACCGCCGACTTGTCAGCGAGCGCGTCACGCAACCGACATACCCGAGAACGCAGCGCAACTGCGGAGGACGCATGCTCGCGCGCCAGCTCGTCATATGAAACGCCAGCAGCAACACCAGTAAGGAGTTCCCAATCGGGCTCACGCAGCATCGCAGCTTCATCGTCGATTTCCCTACGCTGTGCTGGGCGCACTTTTCTTTCTTGACAAGGGCGCTGCGACCGATAACACAAAGACACGTCGCTCGACGTTTGAGAACGCGCACGCGCGCCTGCAATTATTTACGGGACGATCGGACCCGGCTGGCCGCGAAGAGCAATTTGAGAAGTTTTATATCCTATTACTCGAAGCGTCACCATCGAACGTCGAAATCCAAGCCTACGAAGTAGGAAAGAAAGATCAGCAGATTCCTCTTGGAAATGTACTGGACGAGTTGCTCCAGTTGGCTGCACAACGAAATCCGGACTTCTATGAATTCGTAGACGGCAAGCTAATCAAAGCGAACTGAAGACATCCACTCGTGACCATCTGCCACGCGCAGAGGCCTTTATTGACGCGACAGAGCGGCAAGACTGCAGGCAATTTCAACTGCGTCGCCAACATGATCACTATTAGAAGTTGCTCGTCCTCCTCGGCGAGCAACTTCTCAACGCCCCCCCCTCACCTACACGTAAGCGTACCCGTCAAACTCCCCATCAACGACTTGCCATCGTCGATTGCTCTTGATAAGCCGCTCAGCATATGTGCCCCGTTTCGGTACGGACCGAATATCGAAATTGCACGTGACCTACAAAGAAGACTCGATAGCATCGAGCCAAATTCCGCCCCTTCCGTCTTCACCTGGCAACCACTCAGCCGAATGCAATATTTAATATATTTGTATAATATTTGTAATGTTTTCATATCAAATACGAACTCCGACTCTGGGGTACCTGACAAGCTCACCAGTCACATGGCCAATGTGAAACATCGTTAGCGTAAGACGGCGTAGAATCGCCTTTTGATAAGATGAATCATTGCGTCGGCCAGGCTCAACGGGTTGAATTACCCGACGCTTGGAGGCCTAAGTAGCGGCCGAACATTGGGCCTTCTCCTGGTGACGTGACGCCAATTTGCCGCCCAGCGCTGCTCGGCGGCCGTTTTTTTGTTTGCACATGGTACGGGGTCGCTCGATGGTTTCTGATCTGCTGAACAAGGCGCTGCGCACGCAATTCGTGCAATTGGGACGGATTGTCCGACTTGACACGCCGCTTGGTGAGGACCGCTTGATCCCGCTCTATGTCCGGGGTCGCGCACGTCTTGGGCGGGACTTCGAATTTACGATCGACGCAACATCGACACAGTTCGAGACAATTCAGGCCAAGGCGCTGATCCGGCAGTCCGTGACGCTGTGGATTCGGCAAACCGACGGGAGCGAAATGCCTATTCACGGCTATGTGATGGCATTCAGTCGCTTGGGCGGAGATGGAGCCAACACCTATTACCAGCTCCGATTCAACTCATATCTCGCGCTGCTTCGGCTTGGTAGCGACCGGCGCGACTGGATCGAAACCCCCGCGCAGCAAACCGTGTCCGACGTGCTCGGAAAGTATCCTCAGGCGAGCGGTAACTTCACGTGGCAACTGCGCCACGCCCTACGCTCATATTCCCAGCGCATGCAATGGGAATCCGACTGGAACTACGTTCACCGCACATTCGAAGAACTAGGCCTCTTTCCGCGTTTCGATATCGCACAGGACGGCAAGTCGCACAAAGTCGTCATCATGGACGATCTATTTTCAGTTCCCGAATTAAATCACAAGACCATTTCGTTTAGCCGCTCAATACAGGACGAGGAATACGACGGCCTTAGCGAGTGGATCGATTCGCAAGAAATCCAATCCGCCGAACTCGATACGGGTACATTCGACTACAAACGCCCGGACCTTCCCAAACACGTCACCATGCCCTCGTTCGATCTCGACGAGGTTCCGGGCTTGGGCGAGCAGTACGAATACACTGGGTCACACACGTGGTCGGACCGCGACATGGGTGAAACACAGGCAAACTTCATCACGGAAGAATGGCGCTCGCGTGCGCAGCGCTTCCATGGTGTGGGCGCGTTACGTTGTGCTTGGCCGGGTCGCTATGGTGTGCTGACGGGTCACCCCATACACGATGCGCAATCGGAGCAGGATCGCGAAATGGCGATTCTTTCTGTCGATTGGCTGATTCAGAATAACGTCCCAGGGCTCGAGAACCTGATGCGTTTTCGCAAGAGCCTGCGCGCAGAGATTGAGCAAGCTCGTGCGACAGGTGCGGGTTCGTCAGTGCGCCACGATGACGGAGGCGTTGGATTTTTTCACGTCGAAATCGAAGCTCAACGACGCAGTGTCGCGTTTCGTAGTCCATTCGAACACAAGAAGCCCGTCATGCAACTTCAGACCGGCATCGTCGGAGGGCCGGACGAAGAGGAAATCTACACGGACGAGATGCTTCGGGCAAAAATTCGGCTGACATCCGATCGCCTTAATGATGGCGACCAGAACGTGTCGGCATGGATACGTGCGGCGATGCCCGATGCAGGCTTTAAGCGCGGTGGCATGTTCCCATTGCGCAAGAACGACGAATGCCTGATCGGCTTCATCAACGGCGATTGCGACCGCCCCGTGATCCTGTCCAGAATGCACGGTGGGAAAAGCATGCCCGAATGGCACACGCATGGGCTGACCTCGGGCTTGCTGTCACGCGAATACGGTGGCGAAGGCTACAACCAACTCATGATGGACGATGCCACCGGCCAAAACCGTGTGCATTTGTACTCGACCAGCTACAGTTCCCATCTTCACCTGGGCTACCTAATCCAGCACTCGGGAAATACACGTGGCGCGTTTATCGGGCACGGCTTCGACCTCAAATCACTGGGCTACGGCGCCGTGCGCGCTGAACAGGGACTCTATATTTCGTCCCAGCCCGCATCCACGCAACCGCTGAGTACAGCACCAGCGTCCGAACAGCTTACCCGCGCCGAAGCGATGTTAGAGACAACTTCGAAGGCGAGCCAGACGAATCGGGCGCAAAGCCAGCAAAGCGGCCACGATGAGCTGAAAGCTTTCACCGACGCCACAAAGCAAGCGGTGGCCGGCACAAGCAACGGCGGTCGCACGGCGGGCGGCGGCACAGGCAATGCGAACGGCTTCGCGAAGCCGATCATGCTGCTATCGAGTCCGGAAGGCATCGCCGCGTCAACACAAGGATCAGCGCACATTACAGCAAACAAGCAAACCAATATGGTTGCCGGGGAAGACATCAATCTTGCAGCCGGCCGGGCGTTGCTCGCTAGCGTCCTGGAACAGATCAGCATGTTCGCGCAAAAACTCGGCATCAAAATTTACGCGGCGAATGGCCCTATTGACCTCCAGGCACAAAATGATTCGATGAGTTTGGCCGCTTCGCAGGATGTGAAGATTACAGCGGGCAAGAAAATGTACCTATCCGCCGACGAGATATGGATTGGCGCAAACGGCTCGTACATCAAGTTGACGGCAAACATGATCGAGAACGCAACCTCGGGCCAAATTCTCGAAAAATGCGCGAACTGGGAAAAGGCCGGTGCCGCAAGTGGTTCGCTGCAAAATCCGCTTCACTCATCGCCGGTATCGGCAGACGGCGGGCGTTTCACTGTGTTCTCCGGGTAACTCGCACAGTAGAACTGACATCAATAAAAAATTCTGAAACCGAATCCGAGTCGGGAATTATGAGCAAGACAGCCCCCAAAAAGAAGCACCATCCGTCAGCCGCGCCGAAATCAGCACCCAAGCCAGCCGAACCCGCTGATACCCAACTCAGTTGGGCGTATCCTTTCACGCCCGCCGATAAGAGCGACGCGACCGATCCGATGACATATTTCAAGGCGCTTGCGAAATGTGAGAACGGTTTTTATCCGATGGGTGTTAGCGGAATGTGGCATGGGGGCGTGCACTTCGCCGAAGGCAGCGCGGAAATGTTGAAGCAGGACAGCGGTGTGCGCGCTATCGCGGACGGCAAGATTGTTGCTTACAGACTGAACACGCAATACGAAGAAACTAAATATCCGAACAATGTCGGTCTCGCGCACTACTCGACCGGCTTTTTACTAGTCCGGCATGAACTGAAATTACCGCCGAAACCGACACCGAAAGAACCCGCGAAGCCAGCTTCGGCCCCCGCATCAGCTCCGGCGCCAGCATCGACTACCGCCACGCCTCCGACGCCCGCCCCAGCCGATAGCACACCGCCCAACAGTAAGCCGGCGAACGACAAATCCCTCGTGTTCTTCAGCCTGTACATGCATACGATGGATTGGAAGACCTATCAGAAGGCGATTGAAAAGGCAAAATCTAACTCCAAACCTGATCCGACACTTCCCACGCCGATGTCGTATTGGGAAGGCGATCGCTACTATCGGGTTGGTGATAAGGCGAAAGACAAGCAAGCCGTTGAAAAGCCGAAGGCACCTGCGCAGTCCCCGGTCGCGCCTACCGATCCAGCCGGCAATCTACCTAGTCACAACGCCAACGGGGACGAACCAGTGCCCGAAAACAGCGATCAAGATACGGCCCCGCCAGCTCCGCAGACGGGGCTACGCATACGAGAGTTGCCAGACGGTAAGAGCAAGATTCTCGGATTGCTACCGACGGGGGCCGAAGTGATTGCAGGTGAAGGCGATCCCGCACACCCGGACTGGATCAAGATCAAGGCCGTTAAATCGGGCACTGTTTTGCCTGCCGTTGTCGGCAAGCCAGTATCCCCCCAAGCGCCTTGGAGTTACGTCTTCAAAGGGGAGCTGGATGCCGTTGTCGATCCGAATCCGCTTGATACAGTCGTTGTCCTGAAGGAGCCGCAGCGCGTCAAAGCAGGCGAAATCCTCGCCCACGTCGGCCAATATCAATGGCCAATGAAGGCCAGTCCGGTCCCACCCCAGCCGAACTTCCCGATGCTGCACCTCGAAGTGTTCGCAGGTTCTGATTTCAAAGATTTCATGGACCAAAGCCGCAATCGTGCAAAGGAACTAAACGACAAAAACAAACCGCTTCTGGAAATCGAGCCGGGGGCTAAACTTGTAAGCGAAATTCCCCAGCCGGATCAGAAACTGACCCAAGCGGGACTCAAGCTTGTACCGCTGGGTGACGCAAAGGGTTCGCGCTGGGTGAAGGTGCAACCAAAGAGCGTGACAAATCAGCCCGCTAAGGGTAAGCAGAAAGCTAAGCAAACCCTCACAGACGTCGGGCAACCGATGTGGGTTGAAAGCAGTCTCGCAAACACGATCAGCACCACGAATGTTTCGGGTTGGCAGAACTTTCCGCTGGAAGTTTCCAAGGCCACGGGACCCGGGGCAGACTTCCGGGACGTGCTTCGTCATACTGACCTCGACAATCTTGGCGCGGGTAATGTCGCGGTCGACGACAAGGGCCATCATTGGTGGAATATTACGATTGGCTCGAAGGATGGGGCCGGACGGCAAGGCTGGGTGTGTGACACTGATCACCCGCACATACAATTCCGGAGTCCGTGGGAATGGCCGGGCTTCGAATTGGTTGACAACGGCAGCGTCAGCCCTTCCGATATGTTCAAGCGCCATGTGCATACGACCGAGCAATATCTGGCGGACGAGGACGGCACCGAGTTTATGGGCGAAGCTGCGAAAGTAAATGCAGGTGAACTCATCACGAAGCTTGAGAAGGCGATCGACACGAACCAAGACGGGAAGGTGTCGGCGCAGGAGTTGAAACACGCATTAGAAACGCGCTGGATGGCCGAAGCGGTTTCCCATCTTGTGGTACGCAATGAGACCGAATGGGGCGGTGGTCTAGGCAAGTGGGAAGAACTCACGCCGCTTATGCAAAAACAAACCGAGATGTGGAAAACAGAGCTTGACCGACTCGCAAAGCTTCAGTGGTGGGAGCAAATCAAGGGTGTCGATGGTTTTCCTACGGACCTTTCACCATGGCACATCCACCCTATCGGGTTGATCGGCAACTTCCTTGTAAGCGGCGGCTGCAACTGCACTGGCTCGCGGCTTGAACTATCAAGCATGAGGAAAATTGCGACTGCCTGCGGCGACGCAAAAATCAATGAGTACCTTGACCCTATCAATCAGGCTCTAGTAGATTACAAGATTGATACGTGCATGCAGCGCGCTTATTTCATCTCTCAAATCCTCACGGAAAGTGGAGAGTTTGTATACACGCGCGAACAATCAAAAAACAATGGCCCACTTGAATACGATCCCTGGCGAGGCCGCGGACTAATTCAGCTTACCCATAAAGAAAACTACCTCGCCTACCAAGAATACTCTCACGAAGACGTGACATCTGGGACGTCAGCAATAGAGAAAGTTGAGAAGACACCTCACTCCGTTTTGTCTGCAGCATGGTTTTTTGTTATTCACGTCAACTTGCTCAAGCCCAGCGAAGATGATGACTTAATTTGGGTATCTCGCATCATAAATGGCGGATTTAATGGGTACGACAATCGATTAAAATACCTCAATCGAGCTATCAAGGCTTGGGGCTTGGAAGCATGCGCAAAGCTGAACCGAGCGGGGGTATATAGATTTGAGGAAAGCCGCGCCTATAACGAGAAACGTGCCTCATTCGGCTGGGGGCATTGGCACGATCCTGGTTCTGCCGTCTCCGGCACCCCAAAGGACAAAGACGAAGCTATCAAGGGGTTTAGGCGGTACCTTGATCTTGACGATGCCGAGGGCAAGCCGGTGGATAAGCATGGCAAGCCGAAAGACCAAAATTGGTACCACGTTTCTATCGTGCGCCCACATGCCGAAGCGAGACTTGCGGCACTAACAGCATCCTGACGAAAGGTTAGATCATGAATCGACGAAGCATACTGGGTATTGCATTTCTCTACTCCTTCACCTTGGGCGCCCATAGTGCTTGGGCGCTGACAGATAAAAATAAAGTAACCGGCGACTTTGAAGGCATCGGGAAGCCCAGCACCTTTACATCCGAAGTATCGCACGGAGGCTTAAACGTACAATATTACTCACCATCGCTACAAAGGACTCTTTCATATAGAGTTAATAATTTCGATGAGTGTAGCATGATGGGCATGTACATTATCCCCCATACAAAATTGCTAGCCATCGACGGAAGCTGCTCCAGTCAAGGCGGACAGATATATCGCTACATTTACAAATGGAGCAGCAGCAATAAAAACTGGTGCCTAATTCGCCAAATTAGCGGCGAAAAAATCGACATTACGTCCGGAACGGTAGTTCCGACGGAAGATGTATTGCGAGTGAGTGGATGCACCACCATAGGAAACAATGATTCGCTAACGTACGAATCAAAAGATCAGGTACGAAGCGAAATTCGTGACGAATTAAATGATTTCAAAAAATCCTCTCAAAATCCCTCATCTCTCGAGAAGTACATCGCCGAAATGCCTGATTTTAGAGTAGCCGAACTTGGAACTTACGTCGACGCCAGCAATGTCGAAGACATTAACAACTTGGCATTTTATCTCGGAAAATTCAAAAGAAGCGGTGACGCCGCAGAGGTGTTGCAATCGGTGGTAAAGAAATTCCCAGATCGAACAGTGGCCAGATTAAATTTGGCCGATGCGTACTGGGATATCGATGCCAAAGAATTGGCAACCCCGGAGTACCAAGAATATAAGCGCCAAATGAGCGCAAAAGGATTGTCATCAAAAATCCCCCCTAGAGTCCTAGATCGAGTCAGGTAACTTATTATTTATTGGCATCGAATCTGATGAATCTAATTCGCATAGGCGACGATACCGACCATGGTGGCAAAGTCGAAACTGGTTCCACGACCATGCGTTTCGACGGCCGCTATGTCGCCCGCAAGGGCGATCGCGTATCGTGCCCGCAGCATCCTGACGTGGCACCTAACGTCATTGAGGAAGGTGATCCATCGATGACTGATGGTGGCATCCCGATCGCACGGCACGGCCATCGTGCCACGTGCGGCTGCCACCTGATCTCAAGTCTCGTTTGATCAGAAGATCAAACGAGCAAACCGTGGCCCCAACTATCTTCGCTTGGGCCCATAGCGGCATCTGGCACGGCGGCATTCACTTCGGGCAGAAAACAGGTGAGGCCCTGAAACAGGACGAAGGTGTACGCGCGATCGCAACGGGCGAGGTTGTCGCTTACCGACTCGACAAGGAATACCCCACGCTGACCTACCAGGACCAGCGTCACGCGTTGTACTCGCGGGGCTTTGTGCTGATCCGCCATACTCTGCAATTGCCACCCGCACCGCAAAAGACGGGACCAGCGCCCGCCCCCGCAAATGCACCAGCCGGATCACCCGCCTCAGGGGGCAATGCAACGCCTCCGGCGCCAGCTCCTGCGTCCTCCAGTCCGCCACCCGGTGAAACGATGACGTTCTTCAGTCTGTACATGCATACGCTCGACTGGAAAACGTATAAAGCCGCGCTCGATCAGCCCAAAACGGAGAGTGCGGACCCCAAGGCGCCGCAGCTCAAGTCTCTTCCGTACTGGGAAGCTGAACGCTCGTATCGAGCATTGAAACCGAACAAACAGGACCTTCCGAAACCGAAGCCGATCGATCCGAGTGCGCCCGATGACGATCCGTCGCCGCAGCAACAAGGCGCAGATGATGCGCCGCCGGAACCAGTGTCGGGTGTGCGGGTTCGCATTACTCCGAACGCCAAGCTCCTCGGTTTGCTACCAGCGGGAACGGAACTCACTGTGAATGAGGCCGATAACGGTGGGCGCAAGGGCTGGGCAAAGATCACGAAGATCATTAAAGGTGATCCGGTGGGCCCGGTCGTTGGTCAGCCGCCCGACGTGCAACTGAAGTGGGGTTACGTTTTCGTTTCGGAACTCGAGCCGATTCCCCAGTCCGGCCCCGTTGATAAGGTGGTCGTGCTCAAGAAGCCGTACCCCGTCAAGGCGGGAGAAGTTGTTGCACATATCGGACAATACCAGCGATACAGGGAAGCAAAACCCACACCGCCGTTGCCTACCCGACCGTTGCTGCACCTCGAAGTTTTTGCGGGCCCCGATTTTCCAGCGTTCATCGCCAAGAGTCAGGCGCGCGCGAAGGAATTGTCGGAGGCAGATCCGAATATGGACAAGCCTTTTCTGGAAGTTCTGGCAGGTGCAAAACTCGTGACAAAAGCGCCTGATCCAGATTACACCCTTGAGCAGACGAATTTGAAGCTCGTACCCGTCAGCGATCCGAAATCGCGATGGGTCAAGGTGCAGCCCAAGACCGTAAAAATTCCTGCCGTGCAACCGGAGCCAGCTGCTCCGGCTGGCAAGGGGAAGAAGCACAAGGCGAAGCCAGCGAAAAAACTGGATCCGATCGAGGAGCCCGCAGGTAGCCCGTTCTGGGTCGACAGCAGCCTAGGTCTGGTCAATCAAATGACGAAGGCGCCCGTCAAGGGTTGGAAAGATTTTCCGCTAAAGGTTAGCCAGGCTGACGGACCCGGTACGGACTTCCGCAACGTGTACCGCGTGGTCGATCTCGACAAGCAGGGTCCGCAAAGCTTGGCACGAGAAGACAAGGATGCAAAGGGAAAAACGAAACGCTGGTGGAACGTGATAGTCGGCACGAAAGACGGTGGAACCCGTCAAGGCTGGGTGCGCGAACAGGACCATCTTAAAGTGAAGCTTTGTAGCCAGTGGGACTGGCCGGGGTTCGAACTTGTCGACAACAGTTCGACCACGATGGTCGATATGTTCAAGCGTTATCTGTTCGTCGCCGGACTGGCCATGGGAGAGGATCAGGACAACTTCAAGCCGAGTGCGGATGCATTGGCCACCAGTGAGCTCATCCAGAAGCTCGAAAAAGCCATTGATGTCAATCACGATGGCAAGGTAACCGCGGCGGAATTGGCAGATGCACAGAAAACGCCGTGGCTGGCCGAGGCGATCTCGCACATGGTCGTGAAGAGCGAGAGCGAATGGGGCGGCAACATGGGGAAGTGGGAGGACATCACGCCCCATATGAAGCTCGTGCCGTGGAAATGGCTGAACGAGATGGAACGGATCAAAAAACTGCAGTGGTGGGAAGATGTTCAGGCGATTGACGCGAAGATTCTGCCGAAAGAGCCAAAACCGTGGCATTTACATCCGATCGGATTGATTGGGAATTTTTCGGCATCAGGCTCCTGCAATTGTATAAACGTGGATGAGTTTTGCAGGCGATATGCGGATCAACATCCAACTGAATTTGGCTGGTTCGAAGGCAAGAAACATGTGACATTGCCACCGATGAATCCCCAGTCGGTCAAGAGCTTGCATGATCTCGTGACCGAAATGATGAAGCAATACCCTGCTCATTTCAAGGAATGCAAAACAGAATACCTCGCGTATATGCTGGCAACAGCTCGAATTGAATCGTATGATTGGCATACGCAACACTTCTTCTCTCCGATATGTGAAGGGATTTCGTATGATGAGGCTGAGACAAATTACGGAATCGGCCCCAACGCAACGGTGGCACACAAAAAACGGGCTATCGCCAACGGAAACACAGAGAAAGGTGATGGATATAAATATCGAGGCCGCGGACTGGTTCAACTTACGTGGAAAATCGGATACAGTAAATTTAAAGAGATAGCCGGCGCCGACATTGTCACAAATCCGGATGCAGTTTTGAATTTGCCCGTCGCAGTTAGGATTATGATGATCGGAATGAGGGATGGAATGTTTAGAGGCGGAAATTCGCTCTCAACCCACCTCGATGGAGCCAAGCCTGATTACTATCATGCTCGCTACATTATTAATGGCGACAGTCCGGCTGGATCGGGGCATCCGGATAAAGCCGAGCAGTTTCAATTTTATGCAGAGAAGTTCGAAAAGCTTATCAGGTAAACCAAATGATCTCTAAGTTTATCTTCGGAGCATCGCTCGCCTTAACATTGACCTCAACTGCAATGGCGGGCAGTTATCAAATCCCTGGCCTCGATGTTTGTGATGCAAACTCATCTGCGAAGCATTGCGCCCTCAAGCTGGATGGCAATGGATATCTCGTCGATAGCGCTGGCGGTACACGCTTGTCTTCTGATCCCGATTTCAAGGGGGTCGTGAATGATGCTACGCTCTATGAAAGCAAGACAAGTTTGGCTTTGGAATATAGCGATTCTTCATCGTCAAAAAACTGGACCGTCCTGATCTTCTCCTACAAGAATGGAACGTTGCATGCTAAGAATTACATATCGCTCTCGAAGATGACGTTAGTGAATGGTGAGCGATGGGGCGGGCAAAGTTGCCGAGGGGATGTGGTCCTGACCAGAGGGAAAACTATTTTAGCGAGCGCCTTTAAGGGTCTGTGCAATGGGAATGTGAATAATGATTCGCCAACTCCGACCAACACAGAAGCAATCAGAGTTGCAAGCCAAGCAGGGCTTGTTGTAACAGTGCCAGCATACGATGCTGATACGAGAGTTTGGTCGGTGGCGACGTACGCGTTCCCTTCTAGCACCGTGCCCGATGCAAGTGCATTACTTTGCCTTTCGGGATGCAAAGCTGATCCGGCACATCAGCGTTTAGGCGGGTGGATTGGAAAGGATTTTTGGATAGATGCATCCTTGCCAGAAAGTGAGACTGGCACGGTCGACGGCAGCTACATCTACCTGAAGAACAAGGCGCCAATTTCAATTAAAGGATCAATGGTGAATGGAGGTATAAACTTGACAGAATATTCAGGTTCAGGAAGCGTACCTGTTGCGACATTCACTGGAAAGAGGTTTGATAGTTCATATGTTGGGACCTGGGCATCAAATAACAAAAAATATAAATTTTTCCTGGGAACAATACTTTATTGATTGTTGTGCCATGATTAATCTTATCCGCATCGGCGACGACACCGACCACGGCGGCAAGGTCGAAACGGGCTCCACGACCATGCACTTCGACGGTCGGTACGTCGCTCGCAAGCGGGACCGCGTATCGTGCCCGCAGCATCCCGACATATCGCCCAACCTTATCGAGGAAGGCGATCCGTCGATGACGGATGATGGTATTCCGATCGCCCGTAACGGCCACCGCGCCACGTGTGGCTGTCACCTGATCTCAAGTCTCGCTTGATCCCGAAATCGAACAGGCGGCACCGTGCCGACAACTATCGTCGGTCGTGTATCGAAATCCGCACTCGCAGATGTGTAGCACCTAGTGCCCGGCAAAGGTGCCGGGCTGGGTTGTTGGGTAACACGTTGCTTGTTATTGATAGCGGGCGCAGCCTTCATGGCAACCGGTGACGATCGTCTCTCGCGAATTCGTGGCTACCTCGCAACAGCACGATTTACGCTGACCGCCCGCGAGTGGCGCGGTGTCTTGAGTCAGTATCGGTTTCGTTGCGAGAACGGTCACGCTTCTTCACAGTCTGGGGCGAGTCTTTTGCGCCTCGTCAGAGGGGCGCGGGGCTTACTGCGGTGCAGTCAATGCTGGGTCAAGCAGATGATGACTCGAATCCACGAGACTGCTGGCTCGGCTGGAGGCCAGTGCCTGAGTAAGCGGTATTGTGGAAAGGCGCGCACTACCGCTTCGTCTGTGCTGCAGGCCATAAGTTTGAGTCCACAGCCGCCTCGGTCTTGGCCGATCATTGGTGTGCAAAGTGCTCAACCGAACGACGAGCCGAGCGTCGTCGATATGGTAATCCCCCCGTTTTCCACGGGGTTCAGAAGTCGAAACTAAGCGGCCATGGCCAGCCGCTGCTTTGGAGTAAATCCACCCAGGGCCATGTGCGGGCGATCGTGATTGTAAGTCCACATCCAATCGGTCGCGAAGCGCTGCACGTGGTCCAAGTCTTCCCAGTGGTACTGCGACAGCCATTCGTACCGCACGGTTCGGTTGAATCGTTCGACATACGCATTCTGCTGCGGCTTGCCCGGCTGGATGTAATCGAGCCTGATGCCATACTGTCGAGCCCATTCGATGATCGCTGCGCTCAGGTACTCGGGCCCGTTGTCGCACCGAATCGCTTTGGGCCTGCCGCGCCAACCGATGCTCTGCCGCAGCGCACGGATCACGCGTTCCGATGGCAATGAGAAGTCGATCTCGATGCCGAGCGCCTCGCGGTTGAAGTCGTCGATCACGTTGAACAGCCGGATGCTGCGTCCGTCGGCCAGTTGGTCGTGCATGAAGTCCATCGACCAGACTTGGTTGACGGCGCACGGTACCGCCAGCGGCTCCGGTACCTGCCTGACCAGCCGCTTACGCGGCTTGATCCGCAGGTTCAGCTCCAACTCGCGGTAGAACCCGCTTGTGATTCCAGCCGAAGCCCTTGACGTTGCGTAGATACAAGAAGCACAGTCCGAAGCCCCCGTTCCGGTGGTTGTCCGTCAGACGCAGCAGCCAGTTCGCAATCTCGTCGTTCTCGGCGCTGCGCCGACCGACGTACCGATAACAGGCCTGGCTGATCCCAAATGCCTCACATGCCAGCCAGATCGATATGCCTCGGCTGGACACCGCATGCATGGCCATCTCACGCCGGCAAGATGGCCTCAATCTTTTTTGCGAGCGCCTCCGCCACGATCTCAGCCTTGATCTTCTCCTCGACGTACATCTTGCGCAGCCGGGCGTTCTCGGCCTCCAGCTCCTTCATCCGTGCGATCAGCGAGACGTCCATGCCGCCGTACTTCGAGCGCCATTTGTAGAACGTCGCCGTGCTGATGCCCAACTCTCGGCATAGGTCCGGTACCGCCAGTCCTGCCTCCACGCGCTTGAGCGCGTCCATGATCTGGCTGTCCGTGAATTTCGACTTCTTCATTCCGTAGAACTCTCTCAATGAGAAAATTCTACTTCTGATCACACCGGTTTCTCGGGGGGACTACCATGGCATATTAATGGCCCGCCACATCCGCGCACCCGGAGCATAAAGCTTGCTCCAGACATCGAAGAGACGTGCTTTTCCGCACATCGGAACCGATACTGATGATGCACTGTATGCCACTTGCGCTCGAGCAACACAAAACCCGCGTCGGCAAGGTAAGCCCGAAGCATTTCGAAACGGTCGTCACGGGTTGTCACGAAAACGCGGCCCCGCTACCAATAGAGTAGAAAAGAAATTGGCATCTGGCATCACAGTATCGACCCAATGCCGAGAACGGATTGACCCCGTTCCATCTCCTTTTCGAATCACCCGTCGTTCAGACCTCGACATACGATACCGACTGCGACGCCACCAGCTTCGGCGGCATCGGACATGCGCACCGACACAGGTCGTCACTCAACGCCGACTGTCGACCATCCGGTCCGGTGCTCGAATGACGTGGGCCGTCACACTCAATCACGCCGAGTGTCTTGCACACCGGGCACCACACCGGATCGCGTTCATACGCTTGTTCACGGTCGTGCAGAATGTAATGTAAATTGTGCTTCTTCCTATTGCTCTTATAATTATGCAATTAGCCGTAGCTTATTTACACTTTGCGGTTTAATAAATGCTGCTATGGTTGCATGCCTTCATTTGCATCGAAGATCGGCAATG